>BMAW01085757.1:45178-55480 GCA_019974015.1 Nephila pilipes | reverse complement strand
CTGTACATGCTCTTACTTAATATACCAAAGCTATAGACATTTGTAATTCTCTAAATTGCATTGATAATAACAACGCTGTGAATAAGATTAATATAACAACAAAGTATGAATACTATTAATAGAACCAAGTCATTTAATTTGACTGATTTTTACATTCAATATTTAGGAAAAGCAATAATATTAACAGTATCAGTGGCTTATCAATTTTAATTAGTCCTGAATTGATAATTCTAATCTCCATTTTGATATTTTTGAAAAGTTAATGAATTGTTAGATTTTTTAAAAACACCATAAAAATAATGATTGATATTATGGGTCTTGTTTATTATTTCAAGACACAATTGGAAAAACATAAATAATGCAAAATATCTTATTCTTAATTTGACAACTTAATAATGATTATACCCTTTAAGGAATAAAATTATTGCTGCCCCATAGATGAAAAAAAGCAATATTTACTATGACTGATTACGTAAAACTGGTAACATTTGACTGATTACGTAAAACTGGTAACATTTGACTGATTGATAACACAATGATTGGTAACATAAAAAAGTAAAATGAATTTGTGGATATGCAAATGAATGAAACATGAAAAGATAAACACTACAAATGGAAACGAATAAAAAAAAATCGAAAGAACTATAAAAGAAAATGGAATGAATTATAATAGGATAAACTAAAAGATATTTTTTAATCAACCTCGTAATTCTTAAATCACAGATTTTTTTCGTTTTTGATATCACATATTTAGATTTTTTATTGAAGGTTAAAATTATAATAGCTTAGTTAGAGTATTTAATATGCACTCTTTAATTAAAACTAATAAAAATTTAAAAAATATTTGGAATTTTTTTTTCAATATTTTCAGTCAGAAATGTTACGTAAGTCTTATTTATGGCTATTAGATTCATATATATATTCGCTTGCATCTCAGAATATAATTTAATTAAATTAAAGTTATTTCCATTTTATTTCGAGCAAAAAGTATATTTATTAATTATGTAGGATTAAGTTAACCATTTGTACAAATGCATTTTCTTAAGAACGAGAATTAACCAGAAATATCCCAGTTTTAAACTGAGTATGTTATTGGCAATGATTATATATCATAATTTTCCTTTCGGAAATTCGATATAATTGAACAATATATTACAGTGCAATTAACAAATATAGTGACTAGTCATTAAATTACTTACTGTGAAAAAAACTTGTTGAAAAGAAGAAATAAATAGTATCAAAATGAGAAATGATTTCATAGTTGTGCGTATGGAAAATCAAATCTGCTTCCTGAGTTTAGTCACATAAATTGTAGACTTTATTTACTCTTTCAACAAGTATTTCCTAGTTTATGTAAAATAGTATAAAATAACGCCATCAGAGCTGTTCTCCATCATTATCATCGTCAGATGTCCACTTCTATTTATATTACTTTAATACCCATTGTCTCTTGGACATTAAGTATTAAAAGCGGTTTATGTTAGAAATATGTTACACAGCTGAATTCGTGTTCTTGTTATTATTACGAATCCTCCATTAACATAAATTCAACAACACTCAGTTTTTTTTCTAATTATTTTTTTAATGCATATATGTATGTAAAAGGATTAATAAACGAAATTTATAAAAAGGTATTGAAAATATTATACATATATCAAGATGTGTTTTCAGGATGGTATTTAATTATGTTTCTTATCAAATATATATACGTACAGCTTTTTAAAATAATGAAAGTGTTACTGTTCGATATATAAGTTCGTCTTCCTTTCTTTTTTTATTATATAGAAGTTGGATGGTTGATGGAACTCTTAAATCTTTCGGCCTTCTATCTCCAATCGACAAGCTACATGATAAGTGGCTTCGGCTTGTTACATGCCCAGAAAATTAAAATTAAATTAGAAAAACTTTTTTAAAAAACTTTGTCTCTTAAAAATTAAGAAATTAAAAATTAAAATCATTAATTTACGAAATATACAGGAAGAATTTAGGTAAAACATTAAGATTCAACTATTGGTTAGAACTAATTTTGTATCAGTAGAAATTTAAGTGGCTAGCCAATCAGAGAGCAAGTTCTCGAGCTGGTGAAGAACAATGGATAGAAAATTTTTAGAACAAATTTGGAGTAGCTAACTCGAAAGCTAGCTACCCTATTAGTCGAGAGATTGTCGCGTTTTTCAAAATGAAAAACATCTTATCCTTAAAAACTATGGCAATAGTATACTAATGCTATGAGCGGCCGCTGTGGAGGAGCAATCATGATCACTAGCAGGACAAAGTTGTTTCTGTGGAGTTGTCTCAGCTCAAAGTCGCAAGTATCAGTCGTAGCTCAAAATTCTTAACGTTGGGGGTCCTCAGGAAAGTGGGGTGCCAGCTCAGATGTCGTCCTCATTATTTGATTGCGGTTCAAAATTACCATTTGAGTCACCAATACCTCTAAAGTTGCTTCTAAATGCGACCTTATGAGCGAGGTTAATTCCATGCGTGACTCACACTACAAGTGAGCAAAATGTGAGTCTTTAAATATCTATGAAAGATTTAACAAAATAATCAACTACTACATAGACCCAGAGAAATTTTAATAGATTAATTATTAAATCTTTTCCTTAAAACATCTTCAAAAAACTTCGTTATATAAAACAACAAAATCCTTCCTGAACCCGCCCATCTACTGATAACCAACCTTCACAAAACGAATCAGAAGACACCCTCTCAATTTTGAGAGAAAAACTCCAGATAACCTACAAAAACACCAGACTGAACGAGCTAGCAAGATAATAATAACTACTGCCACTAACTTTTTCATATTATTAAATTTCTCTTAAAATAGCTTTTTCCAAGCAACACCACTATAATAATTAATCTAAATTTAACTAAGTAAAAATTTTAACTTTTCAGATAGTGAAAACTTAACTTTAATGCATTATTATAAAATTGGTTTACTATTGCTCGATTAATTTCACTAAATTTTTCATGTATTAAATTTTAACTCCTGGTCAAGTGAGAAACCAAAATTCAGCTGCATCTTATATCAATAGTAAATTCTGGGGATGAGGGTTATGTACCCCATATAAAGCCCGTGAGGGTTATGTACCCCAAAAAACAAGTACTCCGCTGAAAGATTTAATATTGTGAAGAAATAAAGTTTGATGCATGTTCTATGGTTGTATTGCTATATTAATTGCAGCGGCTAAATTTTATCAAATTTGTTTTATATAATTTGCATGTGGTTAAAACTATATTGTGACTCACATTACATGAAAAAGAAGTGATAATCCACATCAAGTGCAAAAATTTTAATTTCTTCCTCCTTTGAAGTTGAAAAAAACACTTTTCAACTGTTATTTATCTATAATAATGTAGTTTTATGCTTTGATTACTTCTGTAGATAAATTAAGTACATAATTAATTTTTAACAACGCATTTTGCTTGTAACTCACACTACATAATTATTGTGACTCATATCACACTTCCAAATATTTTAATTGGTGCTTATACAAAATCACTTGAAATATAAATTTTTTTTCAAATTGAAAAATAGAATACCAACATATTATTTATCATGTATTTAACTCATTAAATTTTTTTAAAAAAATGTATAGTACATATGCTGGTTTAGAAATTCTTTTTATATTGTTCTATTAGTTTAAGGTTTATTAAACGTCCCACTAGAAGCAACATGAGGGCTATTGGCGACAGACCTCGTAATTTTGAACCTCGGTCAAGTGACGAGGACGACACCTGAGCTGGCACCCCCTCTCCTAAAGTCCACACCACGGGAGGACTTCGGGCCCCCGACAGATTTAACGTGCATCAACCCCGGCTACACGGGGGATGGGGTCTTTAGTGGCCAAGGATCGAACCCGCGACTGAACGAAAACCGCCAGCCACAAATCCGAAACCATGACCACTAGGCTACTGCGGCCGCTACAATGTTCTTACATTAATTCATTCAGATAATATATTCTATTTTTAAGGAAAAGAAAATTTTGAAGTGTCTTTTCTAGACTTAGAAATATACATCGCTAGTATCAAAGAGCCCTGTTTTGCAATAATTTGCCCGCAAAATGTTCTTCTCACCTAAAGAAATCTATACCCATTCTCTAATACTTACTGTTTGAATTAAGGGTTCGTTTACTGGCACTATTCACGACAAAGGTGCCATAGATAATCTTGGGAGCAAGTAACATGAAATGAATTCAAATAGTTCATAATTTTCAGTATTACCTGACACTAGTGAACACTTTATCTTATATGGAGAAGATTTCTCAAAAAATGCATTTTCGTGTTTTTTATTGTTTTTATTTCATTTTCATTTGGTATCCATTTATTGTAAAATATTTTCTTTCTTTTCAAATTAATTTTTTCTTGTGAAACATATAACACCGTAATTTTAGGCATACATTTTTGCAAAAGCTATAAATTCTTCATTTGTATGTGGATCTATGTCTCTAAACCAAGTAACCCCTCTCATTCTACTTTTAAGAGTATCCCCAAGACCACCTATAGCACCTTTGCTATAGATGGTCTTGAGGCAGTAAATGCCGTTAGAATTCTTTGTACATTATTGTTCTTAAACATATTGAAAAATTTTGTTTGAAGTGTTCTCCAGTACCATCAGATTGATTGATTACTTTCTTCATTCTAAATTTAAGATTGGCATTTCTTAATGTTATCTACATTCACCTTACTGAAAGTGGCCACATCATACTTGTCTTGTTGCATATAATTTAATACAACAATGGAAATGGACAACAACTCCATTTAGCTTTTAGACATTACTTTTCCAATAGAGCTCTTTGATTTGAAAGTTGTAGGTGGGTTAGTAACAGAAACAGAAATTATTTTTTGAAGACATTTTTTGCGGTATTTTCTTATTTTTACTCGTTTTCTTATTCTTTTGATTTCTTTTTCTGCTGCTGTAATTGCTGATTTACTTTTATTTCCAGGTAATTTTTGTCGATTTGTTTCTGACATTCGAAATTCTTCATACTTTCCTAAACTCTTTTAGTCTCCTTTGCTCAGCTTTTCATTCAGCTGGTGTACTCAAAAGTATATTTTCATATACAGCCATCCCACCTGTATATAAAAATATACCTTTTATTGAATGTAGTATTTCATTATTAAAATTGAAATTTGTATATTGAGTTACTTTAAATAATTATTAAGTTATTCTTTAAATAACTAATAATAATCGAGTCAAAAATTATTTTTGTAGAAGATGCACTAAATTAATTTTTGTTTTGAATAAGCATTGCCAACGAAAGTACTAAAGTGAGTATATATTTTATCATAAAATATTTAGTATAAATACCTTTCCAATTTATACAGATACAAATTTAATTAATTAATGAAAAATAATGCTGCAATGGACAACAATGAATTTTAACATGACTCACACTACAGAAATTATTTTTAATTCCATATCTGCAGCTAAAATTCCAATAGCTTTACTGTTGTATAATAATTAGCATATATTTAAAAGAAAAGATTATATCCACTGAAATTATTAGAATACAACACTCAGAACAAAAAAAAAATCTTTTTATGCGATTCACACTGCATTACACCTAAATATGAAATGAAATAGTTAATTTAGAAAAGCCCTTCATGGAATTGTAGATGCACTTTTTAGTAGTTAAACATACATGCTATTGTATAAAAATTAATATTTATTATTTAACTTACCTGTCGAACGGAAAACAATCAGAAGAAAAATTGTTAAAAACGCACTTTCCACATTCGACGGTAAGAACTATTTTTAATTTCAAATGTTTCAATATTCTGAAAGATAAACTTCATTTTCGCTTTTGAATATTAAATTCGAATCTGTTATGAATGAAATAAAAGAAAAAAGTGAATAAAAAGGAATATTTTAATTTCTGTGTTAGAGTGTACTTTGGCATGGAATTAACCGCAATCAATCAAAAGTCATGTATATCAATTCGGGATTATACCATCTGATAGTGCTAACATATATATACAAAGCACAAAAAAATAATTCATTCCTCGTATTTATATGTTTCATTGCGCTATGTCGTCATGAGCTGAAAAGTTCCGGGTTTAATTATCCTAAATTTGAATATGTCCAAAATATCGAGTTATAAGAATATCTTTGTAAATGTAGAATAGCTTAAGGCTCAATAAAGGCAGAATTTAATCTCAGTAAATTTTGCGTAATTAAATCATGTGAAATAGCAGAATTTCTTAATTAAAAATTATTTTTGATACATTTAGAGCATGTAATAAACGCATTATTTACAGAAACACACCTCAAAAAAGAAAGAGATACTAGAAATACCAGAAGTGAAACAATTTTATCTTTGAAATACATTCGGTGCCTCACAATTATAACTTCCTAATACCAATAATTTAAGTACGCAATTAAAAACTTATATATAGATGCTATCTTTTCTTTACATTAGGATCCTTTGTACATTTTCTAAAAGATGTGATAATTATTAATATACATTAAGATAAAAAGGTTTGCTTACATGTAGTCACACAAATGAGGATATTTTCACAAATAAAACTATTGAACTACGAACGTGATATATTATTTTATTTATTCATTTTACTATTTTTATTTAAAAAATCTTAATTCGAAATATTTTACATTTGAATATTTGATCAAGTATTTTACGAAGAATATCTTTTTTTTTCTATATTGCCATTCTTCACACTCGAAAGAATTACTTCTTCCAAACAATCTTACAGTTTTATGTCTCGAAATTTGCGACAAGTTCCGCCAATATAGTAGAAAATTGAAGAAATCTCCTTACATGTGAAATGTGCAAAGACTTTTCCTGTCAAACATTCAGTTATTTTAAAATTTTCAAATTCTTATAAACAAATTTTATGAAAGAAAAACCTGATCTATTTACATTGCATAAGCTTTAGCAATTGAAGAATAAACAAAATTAAGTTCGCTTTATAAAATTCCTTATGGGCATTTTGTTACACATATAATTAAACGTGTACTGAACCATCTGTAGGTGCGTTTTCTTGCTGATGTATATCCACTAAATTGGTACATGTCCAGCAATAGATGCACAAACAAAATTCCAAAGATTTTTTTTGAGTGAGAAGTGATGTCTTAGTATTAATAACCCATGAAGATGTTTGAAAAATCCATCTAAAACATAAATAATTAATGAGAATCGATACTGAGCTAATTCTTAATAACAAGTTAGTGCTTATTGTGAGCGTTGATGTCCCACGAAAACAAGACCAGAAAAATGTATACTTTATTTACAACGCAGAAATTAATGAGCATCGAGAGTACATAAATTTTTCACGAACCAGTAAACGTTTTTCGTTAGCCCTGGATTACTCCTTAAAACGTGATCAGTGAAAATGTTATCCATTTTTTGGAACATAAAATTAAAGGCTGCCAAAACTAAATAAGTTCGCACCGCTCGTATAAACGTTTTTAAGGATAATGATGATACATGAAAACGTGACTTGAAAATAAATCTGTTTCGAACATAAAAATTGACGAGAATTGAGAGTGAGTAAACTCTTAATAAGTGTTGACGTTTTTTGTGGCTGTTGACTCAGTGACTTTCAATGGAATTGAAAACACTTTTAGCTGTTCTTTAAGAATTACGAGTCTAATGTCAAAAATCTTTGAGTAAATGCTAAAATATGGTGCATAGTGTAGTAGTTGTAACTTATCAAAAGGTAGAGCTTTTATTTTTTCTGCATCGAAAGAATAGATAAAAATATCGAGAATAAAATGCTGAGCTCATTTGTATGCCTTTCCAGGTATTAAGTGTGCCACATCCGTTCTAAAAGTTACCGAGTTATTTGACTTACTGATAAAAGCAATTTATGATTGACAGTTAAAAATGTTATTCCAAGTACAAAAAGTTCTATGAAAAGAAGAGAGTGTGTTTAATATATTTTTATATGTTATCATATTCTCAAAAGTCAGCTAAAATAGGAGAAATTATGATATTATTCGAGAAAAGGTAATTTAGAACTTTGTTGCATTGTAGTAAAATAGTGAAATCTAACAGTAAACTAAATTTTACATTACTTTAGTTTGGGTGACTCACAGATTATATATATGATTTACTTACATGCCCTTAAAAATCTAACATTTTTCATAATCATTTTTGAATTCAAATACTTATTAACATTTTGTACTTTTCCTCTTAAAATTCTAACTTCTTTTTGATTACTTTTTATACTTATTTTTGATTGCAGGGAGCCTATTTGTATAAATTTATTATAATTAGTTTAATTTTAATCAAAATTCTCTACAGCTTTAATCAATCATCTGAAGGTTATTTAATTTTATTCAGGAGGTAGAAGGATACATAAAGGTTGAAAAATGTTTACACGTAAGAAGAACTTTTTAAAAAATAAGACATAGCGTTATATAATAAAAAGAGAAAAAAAGCTTTCTGTGGGAGCTATGTAATGCACACTCACACACCACACACACGGTGTAAATACAACCGAAACATTAAACAAAGAAATAACAATCTTAAATTTAAAAAAATTAAATAGACAAATACATTACTAAAGTAAAAATATAACATACACTTAACAAATATTTTACCATATATATATATATATATATATATATATATATATACTCATTGCCACAAACCTTGGAGGGGAATTGTTACGAAACTTAGCATGAAGATACATGTCAGGCAGATATGTAAATGATTAGAAATACTGCGTGATTGAGCATTACGTAATACTACCTGAGGGCGTTAAATTTCTTTTCCCCTTGGATTATAAAACAGGTAAGCAGAGCTTGTTTGCATGTACTTAATCTGTTACAGAGGGACGCATTTTAACTAGAGACGTCATTAAGAGAGACGGAGACGGATATCATCGGAGACTGCCATCGGAGACGATATGAGCAACTGTCAGATTTCGAGAGGGGAAGAATCATGTTGACGATGGAAACCGGCAGGTCAGCTCGGCGAGTAGCTTGCCATCTAGCCGTTCTGACTTTACCGTAAAGAGGTGTTGGGACAAATCCAACAAGAGAGAGAACTGTTACACGGGGGCCAGGATCAGGAGACTCTCGACAGACCAATAGTTGTGAAGACCGTCGCATCATACGACACTCACGCATAGCGCCAACTATCTCATTGTCCATCATCCATACGCAGGAAACACCTTCACTAAGGGCCTCTATGTCAGTTCGTAGCATTGCAAGGTACCTGGATGAAAGACACAGTTGCTATCGCGGGGCCCATTATGTGTATTTTGGCCGAGTGAGAATTCGTAAATCATTGGTGAATCCATATGATGCTTTCAAGCATCACCAATGGGGCAGAAATCACCGCAACTGCATCGCACAACAATTTTAGCTTATAATTTGAATTGATGAATTTGCATTTACACTTTTTCATACCACCGGCCGCTTTTACAGGTAGAAATTGCTTTGTGATGCGTATAATGTTGCTCTCTGTAGCAGAATGGTGGTGGCTCTCCTGTAGTTTAGGTGAGATATCTTGGCGTGGCTATTGCCCACTTGTTCTCTTGTTTGGAAGAATAAAAGGCGGAAACTATCGAAACATTCTGGCCGATGAAATCCATACGTTTTTCCACACTGTTTTTCTGGAAAAATCATACTCTCTTTCAGTACTTTGATGCTCCAACCCAGACTGCTAGTGTGTTTAAAAAATTTTGGTATAGAGGGATGATGAAATAGAACATCTCTTTTAGACTCATCATTCCTGTAACGTCTGTGACATATCCACATTCCTCGGCCTTCTTACTGTTTGTTGGTCGATCTGCCAACTTTGACACTCATGCATCTGGACTGCCCGAGTGACGCCTGATCTCCCAGATGTCAACAGTTGGGGAGCTTTTGAATGAATTTAGGAGGATTCGCCGACGAGAAGCCGTTGGAGGGCCCTTAAAGAGCGTCAGTCCCTGCTTGTTCCCCACTCTGAACTGACGTCTTGGTACCAGTCACAAACTTTTGTAAATAGCTGTACCATATTAAATATTTTTAACTTAAATCAGAATTTATCTATTTTCTTAATAACATTTTAAATTATCTTCAAACGGTACAGTCCTTTGATGAACGTTATCGAACATTTGTGTGAAAATCTGGATTGGTCAACATTTTGGATTTAATAGAGACCTCTCAGTACGAGAAATGACTTTAAAATCTTTTAGCCACTGTGCATGCCCTCTATAATTCCATCCCATGTTCTGTATAATTTCTACCACAGGCATGGGTAGTCCAAATCTTTTATTATTAAAGATTTTCCTCTATTTTATAGGAGTCCGTATTGTTTTGTCACCTACACACACACACACACACAC
>BMAW01085757.1:0-44950 GCA_019974015.1 Nephila pilipes | reverse complement strand
TATATATATATATATATATATATATATATATATATATTATTTAAAGATAGTATTTATTACATACAAAGGACAACAAAAAACAACATAACGCGCGTGCACGTCTGTTACTCCCTCCCTCTCTCCCATATATACAGAGAGTGATTATACATTATGGTGGTACAGCTACAGGAATTTGCATTACCGTCTTTTAACAGATATTTATGGTATGTACATTTTTATTAACATAAACCTTGTATTCAGATTTTGGAAAACAGTATGCAGAGAATTTTGGAGAAAGGAAAAAAAACGCAAGCTTAAGTCATGTTAAATATAATACAATAATTGTTTTATAAAACAATAGTTATTTGGATTTAATAAGTAATTTGGCGATGTGAGGTACATTAAGATGCCAATAAAGGGATTTATAGAACACAAAAATTACACATTTTAGTAATCTGAATCAATATGAATAGACACAGACAGTACATTCAGTGTTCTAAACAAATCTCAGTTACCAAGGAAAATTCATGGTATTGTCAATATTATATCAATAAAAATCTTTGTAAAATTAATTTATTATTTAAAGGTAGTATATTTATTATAAAAAAAGGAGTAAATAGAAGTTCTAAACCAGCAAAGGTAATGAAAGAATTTTTTGAAAAAAATCATTAATAAGGAACCAATAATATTTGGAGATTGCGATTTCTTAACAAAAAGTATAAGTTTATTTTGTTTTACTCAGGGGAAGAAAAATTCCTTTTTAGGGAATTGGTATTGAATCTGATAAAAAAACAGATGCTTCGAGATTAAAATCAAAGCGATATTATTTGAATTTTGAAAAAAAGTCCTTAAAACAATATACGGAGAGGACATTAATGTAGTATTTCTATTTGTTGAAATAATTAAGTCAACGAGAATATTGAAAACCTTTTTAAGAGCTTTTCATAAGCTTGATGGTAGGTGTCCAGTTCATTTCAGCCACATTATACAAATTAGCTGCAACTCTCTATGTAACGAATTAAAGAAAGTGAAATAAGCTTAGTTAATCTGGTTACAAAATATAAAACTTATGATTTTATAAGTTCTAAAATAAAAATATTGATAGTTTTAAAGAAATAATGGAGAGTGGATCAAATATCCACAATAGGTGGGGCATTAGAATCAGTCAAAATCCAGAAAATAATCAAAAATGAATTAAAGGGAAATTGAAAGAAAAGAGGATGTGATGTTTGAATAATGTATCTAATTTCAATTCTGAATTCAGCGGTGATAATTGTATTAAAACTTGCAATAGTTTCGAAGTAATGTAGATGGACATTATTTCATGCAATTTTGTTTAGTATTGTTTGAAGAAAAGAATTTAAAATCAAACAATGTTCGAGTGTTAAATATATTTCAAGTGATTAATTTTCTTACGTCTGTCATTAACTTAATCGAAATAGGGAAGTTTCGGTCAAAATTCATGTAAAACCTTTATTTGTCTACAACTGCAAAACTATTAATTTTTCATCAACCTTATTCAAAATATAATTAACATGTCAATTTAATTCTCCATTTCTGATTACTCCGAAATATAAAATTTATAACAATTAAACAAACATAAGAATGTTAAAGATTTTCGCTCTTCTAAAATTAATTATTTATATTATTCATTGTCATTTCATAGGAAGTCTTCTGGCATCAAAAGATCAAGTATATTAATAATCAATAAAGAAGAAAAATAGCGCACAATCGTATTTTTCTTTATTGCAACAAATTATGCTCTATCCAAGTCTTCCACCCCAATTTAACTATGCTGCAACAAAATGTAACGAAGATTAATTAGAAATACTACAAAGAGATACTTAATTTTTTGACCTAAGGAATTTTTTGTTTCCAATTTGAAAAGTTTGATTTTCTATGCAATGGACATTTAATTGCACGGATAAATATTTATTTTCATTAGTCGAGCTTTTGTTACATTTGTAAGTACAAATGGGAAATTTTTCAATTATAAAAAAAAAGTTAACTATGCATTTTCAAAAAAACATGTGTTTAAACAGCATTAAAAACATTTTATTTGTATTAACCAACATTCAATACATGTGGATATCTCTTCAAAATATTGAGCCGAAAAAAGAGAAATACGAACATTTTTGGGAAATAAACGTTTTGGATTAAAAGCATCATAAGGTTATAAAAGATTATTAATTGCTTTGCACTTTGAGAACAGAATTATATCACGTGTCTTCTATCATGAGAATTAATTTTAGTTTCTTATTACATTTGTAAAGTAGTTGTTCAAAATTTTGATTACACATAATGGGCTCGATTCACAGAAAAGAGGCGCCGAAATCATGTGACCCCAATAACAACACAATTAGTATACCGTATTAGTATGCAAAACTTCCAAATGTATGGTGTTCAAATTTTGAGGTTTTTTTTTTTAATTTAACTTTTTATATTAATTTAATTTCCTCGCATTTTTTGACATTATACTTTGGGTAGGAAGTAGTCTAAGCATTTCTGATAGTCTTTCATTTTTAAAAAGTGTGATTAATTTTGGAGTTTGTACGCTTTACTAATACGTAAAAATTCTGAAATAATAAAGAATTTTAGGAAGAAAATAAGATTAAAATAATAAATGAACTTGAGAGACATAGAGATTCAAACGTCTTATGCGAACTTGAAGGAACAAAAACTGAACAAAATATTCTGAGAGACTTAATTAGTAAGTTAAAATTCAACTCTATATTTTCAACACTGTAAATACAATATCGTTGTATAGTTTGATAGAATATATTCAAGTTGAAAAAATGAGATTAGATAGCACTGAAAGAGCTTGTTAGATATTAATAAACGGCGAGAAATCTGAAGTTAAATCTAATCACGAGTAAATATTTAACAAATTTTGGTTCTGCGGTTTTTAATAGACAGCTGATAACTGCGACGTTAAATCTAAATCTGAATATTTATTTTCTTATGCTTGAGAACTGATTGATCCAGACAAAGTAGCGGTATTATCAAAAGAAGAAGACACACTAATAAGTTAATCTTATTCAATTTAAATATACATGTGATTAAATTTCGTAAGAATAAGACGGAATAAATTCATACATCAAAAGAATCTGCAACAATAGTTTAGCTCATTATAAAATTTAAAAATACTTTATTAAAAATAAATTAATATTTTTCTTAAATGCAGGATTAATTAAAATGAGTCATTCGATTTCAAAATGCTATATTTTTGTATATAAACAACGCAGAATGATAAGTAATACATCAATGCAAAGTGAAAACGTGGAAAAGATTTGTACAAGTGTTCGAAATAACTTCTTTTAGTTACACGTTTAATGTCAATTCGATATGTAAATTCCTGCCAAACACGTCGTGAAGTGTTTGTGGTAATTGAATATAGAGTAGCAGAAATCTGTTATTTAAGAATAAAATTGTGGATAATTGTGGTGGTCCATACATTTTATCTTTTTTAAATCCTCAAAGTTAGAAATCACATGGGGCCATATCAAGTGACTTAGGTGGCCAACTGTGTTACATCAAAAAACATCTAGTCCACTGCGACCGACCCAAATGCGAGGTTACTCCGTGAAAGCTTCTAAACAGCTTTAGTGAAATAGCTTCACGAAGAACGCACGAGAGCCTCTTATTGTTCACAATATAAAATATCCGCATTTTCCCTTTATATTCATGTATTACTTTTCATTCTGCGTCATTTATTTTTGAAAATATGGAATTTTGAAATCGGATTATTTGTTTTGAATAATTAGCTCTGTGTACAATGTTGAGATGATGTAGAGTGTGGAAGTTGGAGATTTTCGAAATTTTTTGGTGATTCTTAAAAAGTGTAATTATTAAGGGTTACCAAAAAACAAAAATCGTAAGTGTTAGCATAAATTTAGCCAAAATAAAATTGTTATTAAACCAAAAAACTCGCTGAATCAGGCGTGCATCGTATACTTTCTTTTAATCATCATAATCTTGATAGCTTCACCAAAAACAAGAATTAGTTTAGTTAAAATATAAGCTACATGAAAATCTAATTGTGAAGTGTTTGTCTTTTAATACAATAATTTTTTTTTTCTGCTAGCGAAAATGGATTACCATTGAGTGTTTTGCTGAAGATCAAAACATTGTATTCATAATGACGATTAACAAGTAATAAAATTTAATTCTTTTAGTGGGAACTAATGCGTGTTTCCTGGTAGGCAGATTTAATAAAGCATTTCAAACATCATTCTATCTATTTTTAGAAAGTGTAATGCAAATTATTTTACGGGAAACATTTTATGACAAACAAATCAAAGTTTATTAGATTTTTGCCTTTCATTCATAACTTCCATTTCGCAACACAACACAATAATAAAAAATTTATTTCTTCCAGTCGGTATAATAATAATCATACTGCTTTGGATAATGATTTCTGAAAAAGCATCTTGTAAAAATCATTTTAAATCTGGTATTCTTATTTAAAGTATTGTCAATTACAATTCATAAAAAATATTATACAAGCATTACCATAACGTTACTGCCAAATACAAACTCTTAATTGTAAGGCAAGCTGTTATAGGGATATGGTTAAGTTGTGCTAAACAAGAAAAGCAGATGAAATTTAGAAAATTATATAATCGTTCTGTACTATGTTTTTTAGAAATAACCGACAGAAAGAAATATAATAAAAAAAAAATTAAAGCGCTTAAATAAAATTAATAGAAGGTGTAGGGCTCGATTATATTTCCTCCACCTTCACAATATTTGCCTCTTAATTTTGTTACAGTCAAAACCGTATTCTATGTATTATATTTTTAAGAAACCTACTTCAAATTTTCTTAACGGAAATTTTACAGTAAGCTTTGAATTGAAAGAATTAAATTTTCAGTAAGCTTTGTTAGTTAATATTGTTGCAATCCTGCGCAAACCAATCACAACTTTTATTGCTTACTTTTTTCTGGTTTTTAAACTATGGAAATTGTGCTTACATAAGAAGTAGCGCTACTCAAATTTCACCCATTGGTACCAAAACTAAAACAAATAAAACGATTTTATCTAACATTTTAGATTGTTTTGGATGCATGAAAAAAAATCTATCGAATGAATTAGATTAAGAGAGACAGAATAATACTGTGTTATCATCTGAAATATTTTTTTAAAAAAACATTATTAAAACATCATTCTGTGTTCCGCACTTTCAAAACTTAAAACTAATTGTACTTTTAAATTTCCATGAAATGAATATAATATGAAAAAAGAAATGACTGAAGCTTTAAATATTATGATTTTACTTGCAATGTGCATAAAAAAAACCAAAAATATATTTTGAATTATTCATGATTTTTCGAATTTGGCAAATAAAAGAAAAAATACCATTCCAGAAGCAGGCAACCTTAATAAGATGCCCTAAGCTTTTGAATGAAAGTGATTAATAGGGTCTCATCTATCAGCGTTTCATTGCAGTCCGTTTATTCATTAATGCCTTATATTTCATTCATACTACTTGCTTAAATCTAAATAAAAAGGAAATGGGACTACGATGATATACATGATGGAATATGTAACAAAATATCATTCATACCGTTAACTCTTCATTTCATCGTCCCTCTTAATCATTTACTTGGCTCTGAGTTGATCAAATCAGTCCCGTAATGGATCAAATTAGACCTATGTATGTAATGGTTTGAATGATAAATAACTGTTTAATTTGGCTTGCTTGTTTTTATAAAAAAAAAAAAGTTGCAGTAATGGAACACAAAGGATTTGTAAGGCGATGGTACTTGTAAATTTTACGATTACCGTTGAGAAAGAATTTACGTTCATGTACTTGACTTTAAATTTAATTACAAGCCAGGAGCGTGTCATTTCTGAATATTGAACTTTTGAAAAATTATTTAAATGTTATGAATATAAATATTTATTTCATTTGAAAATTATTGATACTTAACCCACATCTAGAAAATATTTTATCTTTTAATTACATAAAAATTAAAAATTTTACAGATCGTTAACAAGTACATACTCTTCGGATAAGTAAAATAACGCTCAAGCATTTTTTCACAATAATGGGAATTCGAAACTGAAGAAGAATTCGAGAAGAGAAGAAAAATGTACGGAGAAATGCGAAATTTCCAACCGTTTTTTTTTAACACGAAAAAATATTCTCAGTTGTTTTTGAAAATGAATTTTGCCCTTTTCCTTTTTTTATTGCAACAATCCTTATCTTTTTTTCTTTTTTCGAGTTTTGTGTATGATTAATCGTTCGAACTGAAAACTCCGAATCCACATTAAATCTAAAATACATCAATTTAATTAGTTATTTTCTGAAGATTAATTATTTAGATAATTAAATGCAGCCATAACTCTTGATTATATTTCTGCAGGATTACTACTTTCAAGGATTTATCTGAAGGACAAAAAATGAAATGAAAATCCTTTTCCAACTGATTAAATTTGCATAAATTAAACATAATTTTAGGAAATTTTTGAATTTCTCAAGAAGAGATTAACAGTTGAAGATTATTTATGTAATAAGTACGTAGATTTATAATTGAATTAAAATAACGGGTGAGTTCTTCATGAAAGAAATTGAAGATAACAAAATACCATCTTAGTAAGATAAGCACCAAGAGATCAAAACAGCCAATTACATAGCTATAATTGCTGTAATTAAAAATACACATCATGAATGTCAATTCGTGAGAAAAATAAATACAATTATATTTAATGAAAGAACATTAATACAAGCGGTTCTCGATTTTCGTACCTATTTGGTTCCGAAATGCATACAAGTGGAAATATTCTCAAGTACATTAATGATTGTTTATTAACTGGGTACTTATCAGAAAACAGAAGGCTACTGGTGACATACCTAGTATTTTGAGCTTCGGTCAAGTGACAAAAAGGAAACTTGGACTCGTTTCTATCTTTTCATACTTCCACACCACGCCAACTTAGTTCAACTTTACACTTAATTCAATTTTGTGCACCTTTTAATTAAGAAAAAAAATCACCTGATGATCAAAAAATGCTTTCATGGTACTATTATGTATTAAATCAATTCACATTGCGAATTACTGATTTATTTTGAATATTTTGAACAGTTAGTGTTCACAGTTAGTATTCCTTCTAGTGAATTTCTTTGTGTCGTTTTTACTTCCATTCTAATGAAACAAATTATTATAACTTCTGAGCTTCACTTTTCAACATCTGTTTTGCCATTTGACTCGTGAGTTTTTCCCCTTCAGTATTGATGAGTATTGACTCATGAGAATTTCAACAGAGATTGTCCTTGTGTTTTCGCCTCAGTTCTTGTGTGTGTGTGTGTAATTAAAATAAAATTTCACACATCGATAAAAACCATACTTGAAATAAATCTTAAAAATTATAGAAACTAAAATAAAACTATAAACAGAATTTTCAAAGTTATAATGAAAACTTCCTTATAAATTACATAATTTTAGGTTAAAGAAAAAGTATTATAAATACTTATCTATTTCTATACCATATTCTAAAGACTTACATATTCTTTAGATTACAGAAAAAGTGAAAGAAAAATAAACGCTTTTTTAATTGAGAAAAAAAAAAAAAAAAAAAAACATGAAAAAGACAGAAAATTACCTCTCAAAACAAATTAGAAAGAGAATGAATACTTTAAAAAATACATGGCAAAAATAGCAAGAAAATAAACTTCAAAATTGGGAAAAAAATACTAACCTAGGCATGAAAGAAATGAAAACAAATAAAGGATAATTGAAAATGAAATTTCACATTTATAATTTCTTAATCTGGCTTATGAGAGATTTTCAGGTTTTAATATATTAAAAGCCCAACATTCACCTACAGAAAAATTTTATATAAAAATCTGAAAATTCCATAAAATTCAAAAGTTTACTTAATATTAAAAGACCGAATTGTAATATAAGAAACTAAATAAAAATATACACAGATAAATAAAAATACCAGAGCTCTAATAAAAAAAAAAAAAAAAAAAAAAAAGACAGAAAAAGAACGATCCAATATCAAGCAATCAGATAAAAAAAAATTGAGATAAATGCCGTACAATAGACAAAGAAAATGTGACCGAACCCATATTTCTCCCGCTTATTTAGGAAATATAATTATTAAAGCTTAATTATTAAGTGGAACATATTTACCAAAAGGATTAAAAATAATAACAATATAATATTCCATTTTATACGATAATCAAAAGAATAAATTTCAGATACAAAGTAAATCCAAAAGACTTCAAAAAAATTAATATGCAAAGTTTTGCAAGGAACAGTTTTAGCCACTCAAGGTGAGCTATTTTATAATTATAATTAAATTACTTAATTAAATATAAGAATTAAAATAAACGATGAAATATCGAGAAATGGACAACAGTAAACTTTTCCAATATTAAAATTAAAGGAAACGATAAATTATTAAATTGAATATTATATCAGCTGCATGTAATTAAAATTAAAGTAAGCGATAAATTATTAAATTGAATATATTTAAGCTAAATGTAATTAAAATTGAAGCAAACGATAAAAAAAATTGGAAAGTGATTTGGTACGCCAAGTGAGTGAGTGAATGTAGTGAGTGAGTGAATGTAAAATTTAATGACGCAAGAGCCAGATATGGCTATCCTGCTCCAAACAAGATTTAACTGTGGTACAGATGTCAAGAAATTGAAGGAAAAAAAAGACAAAAATTGGTTGACAAGAAGGAGGGTCGAAAATAGAGGAGGATCGCTAGGGTAACCCGGGGATACGTCACCCGTGTTTACCCAAGACAGTAAACTCTATAGGAAAGAAAAAGATCACTAGGGTACCACAGGGGCATGATGCCCGTACTTACATAAAGAAGGTAAGTCCCTGAGGTCCCCTGATTTAATCCCCAGAGGCAGGGGGCCAGCTATATCCCCAGACTCTGGGTACCCATTTTAGTCGCCTCTTACGACATGCATGAGCTACGGTGGGACTATTCTATCATTCCCGGTCACCACACGGGTCTTTGGTACACCAAAAGTGATCTGGAATGCGAAAAGTGATCCAACTAAAATAATAGCCCCTTGTGTGGTTAAAAAAGGTATAATAGCATTTCTAAAAGAAAATTCAGGTGTAGGTTTCGGGATTAAAACTATTTTTGAGGCATAAAAATCTTCCCCTCCTTGCTCATTTTTTTATGAAAATGCATGAATTTCTTCTTAAAATCAAAAGAAAAGAAATCGAATAACATAAATGAAAAGCAATGCATAATCATTTATAAATTGATGCAGAAATGGAAATAATAACTAAATGGAAATCCGTAAACAAATTTCATATCTATGATTTGATAAAAGTGAAAAGGAATTTTTTTTATATTGTAGTAATAGTATGTCATTGTTAAAAATGACTGTTAATATGATATTACTTCTTTTTGGAATTCGAATAACTCAAAGGAAACATGTGTTATTTGCCTTACTTACTGTTTCCATTATTCTAAAATAAAATAGAAAAAACAATTGTCAAAAATATTTAATGTTAAAAAATATATTTCTCTCTTTATAGTTTGATTTCAAAAGATCTCAGTTTTTTCTCCCCTCCACACACAAGCAAACATTTTATTTCTGTAGTTTCTTTTGCGTAATTCAATTTGACCGTTATTGTTATCACGTATTGTTATAAGAAAAAATAATTCTAGAACAATCGTTTACGTAATTCAAAATCGGGTGTTTTTTTTATTAGTGTAATAGTTGATTCTCTTGTATAAATTTGATTGGTTCGTTTTAGAAGAAAATTTTAACATTTCCAGTATTTTAGCAGTTTAATTTTGTATTTCTTAAGGACTTAAACTAATTTAAAAATTTTTTAAATGTAGAACATACATCAGTATTGGAAGGTTAAAAAAATTGTTTTTCTTGTTTGAAGGAAAGGGTATATGTACCTCGGGCTTTACCATTGCATGATGTAACATTGCGTTTATTGTTTCAAATAGAAATTTTAAGTAATGAAATATGTTATTATACAATTCGAAAAAGAGTTCAATTAAATAATTTAATGGAATAAATCGTTATCGCGTATTTCGTAATTTCTGTTATTTATTTCTCATTAACTGTAGCTCAGATGTGTCCTGAGGTATTTTGCATTTTGCTGAAAATTTTTTTCCAAACGAGTTAAGTCAGATTTTTTTTTCTTCATATTTTTTAAATCAGTACAATTAATCTAACAGCTATTATTAAAATAATAATTTTCCATCTTTTTTATAGCTTCATCAATCGCGAAAGCACAGAAATATGGATCCTAGAACCGTGTCTAAAATATAAGATTTGTTTTAAATTCAGAAAACTTTAATTTATATAAAAAGCTATGAATCAGTAATTCTTTTTTTTTTTTTTTTTTTTTTTTTATCTCCTGAACAATTTCAAGCTGAGTAAAATTGTTTATTTTGTAATTTTTTTTTCGCTATATAATTGTTTCATCGTTTGTTTCAGATCAGAGTTTGAATATATATTTGTTTCACAACTTCTTTGTCTGATATTATAACCAAAAATATTCATCTTTAATCCAATTGAGGTAGTGAAGAGTGTGATGCGTCGTTTTAAAGCGTATTGCGAAACTTCAGATTCTTCTTTAAAGAGATGCGTGTAGTCGTTGTAACCAAGCATCCAAAACTCAATATATTCACGCCATGATTTTAAATATTTAAACTTGTAACTTTGATAAACAGCCTGTTTGCTTAGTTCTTTTAACGGTTGTTAGTATTAACTTAAACCAACATTACGGCATTTCTGTTGCCTATTGCAACTGGTGGAAATAAATTGATGTTAGTTTCTTAACCAATCTTCAGCTGAAGACATGGTTAAAATTGCTACTTTCATTTGGAAAACTCTACTTTCATTTTTTTAAAATATCTATTTAGCAAAATGTAGAGAATAATTCTTTAATTAAAAAAAGTGATTCAGTAAATGTGAATGTGTTACATTTTTCCTTAATTAATTTTTTTCTCTCATTCTTGGTAGTGATAATTACTTTATTCCATCTTCTTGTACTTTGATTTATTGGCTATTTCATTAATTGCAAAAGTGCCAAGCCCCGCGATTGATTGATTGTTTATTTACGTTGAAATTAAGGTATCCGTACACTTTCGGAGACATTTTTTTTTTTTTATTAAATACATTGATATTTGCTATCAAAATATTTTTTAATGCTAAAATATGGCCTAAAACTATGAAAAACACAGTTAATAATCTGCTTTTAATTAAAAAAAAATATATATTTGGAGCGGGAAAACATGGTGAAAATAGTGCATAAATTGATTATCACAATATCACCCATAACTCAAAAGTAAATAAAAATATCGTTATTCTGTAAATTTTATCTTATTCATAATAATAACTTTTGAGACTGGTACTACTTTCATGATGAAAATCATATTATTACAATTTTTATTGGGTTTCGAGTCAAATAACATTGAAAAATCAAAAAAATAAAGTTATATCAATACATAATTTACGCCTTTGTTACCAAAAATATATCAATTTTACAACAATGAAAGTAGTAGGGGTTCTTAAAAACTATATAAGGAAGATACTTGTAAAATTTAAATTAATTTGGTTCATAACTTTTTCTGATATCTACGTTATCATATGTAAATATGTCGAGAAAACTCATTTTGAGAAAAATCAAAAACAAACTTTTAAATGCAATTAAAAATTAGTTATTGAGTAAAATTCAAATCCATGTAACTAAAATTTTAAATAAGGTATAAGCAAAATTCAAACACTATTAGAAAGCAAAAAAGTTTAAATTTTAAATTGACATTAAAATTAGGAAATCGAAAATTTTGACAAAAAATGACGTTTTAAAGATGAACAGATACTTTAAAAGCCTCACGAGGGCTATTTGTGATGAACCTTGTAAATTTCAGCCTCAGCCAAATGACGAGGACGACTCCTGAGCAGGTACCTCCCTCTCCAAACTTTCACATCACACCTTCGGGAGGACATGGAACCTCGACCAGATTTAAAGTACTTGAGCCTTGCTATGCTGTGAGTCGTGAGGCTTTAATGGCAACTCGACAGAAACAACAGAGTTACTTTCGTGATTTTGTGAATATGACCACAAAGCTATCGCAGCCACCCAGTTCACGATAGTCGATATAGGTGCCATTTGAGGCATTTGTGTGTATATTTAGCTCTTTCCCCCTTTTCTCATCCTTCTTTTTTTTATTTCGCGTCAGGAGGTAGCCAAGTGATCATGGTCGCAATCTTATAGCCGGAGTTGCTATAGTTGAGTTGTGGGCACCGGTTTTGATGCTACTGAAGATCCATCTTACAACGGGGTTAATGTATGGGGTTAAAAGATCACGCGCTGCATAGTGTGGAAGTTCGAAGAGTTAGGCGTTATCTCTTAAATATTTCACTTTTATTATATTTTTTATCCAGTAGATGCTCGTATTTTTCTAAAAAAAAAGTTTTAGAAGAAAAATACTTTGATACATATTATGCATGTTATTGGAAAATATAAACACAAGATATCTTTTAAGGAATATTGCGGGGAAGTCTTATAATTCTTTTATTGTTTTTTAAGAGTTGCACTTAAAAGCATCATGAGAGCTATTGGTAACGGATTTTCGGCGTCAAGTGGCAAAAGTAACATCTGAGTTGACATTTAACATTTTTTAACTTCCACACCACGCCAACATGATGACTCGACAGATTTAACGTGCATCAGCTCCGCAATACGGTAGGTCTTTTAGTGGCATTAGGTCTCGAACCCACGACTTGACAGAAACAACATCAGCCTCGAACTTGAGATCAGCACCATTCGGATATACCGGCCATAGGAGCTTCGACAAATTTTTTATAAATGTTCGAACTAATTTCTTAATTTTAACGATAATTTTTCAAATAATAAACCTTTTACAAATTAATTTCTTGGCAGAAATCTAATAACTTCAACGCTTTTATGCATAAAAGTACACATAACATAGACACCCCCCTTTTAATTATATATATATCATATAAATTTCAGCAGTTAAATTAAAGGAAAAAATTCAATTCTTTCTCTATCAGGCATTGTAAAAGGGCCCAAATAATGATAAGCATCGAAGATTAAAATTCGAGCGAATAATGTAATAAAAATTAAGATCATAAGTATATTTTATTTCCTTGGAAATCACATTATCACAATATTTGGTTCAAGGCAGAATCTTGATTTTTGTTTAGTCTTGTGTCTTCGTCATTTCCTTAACTTACGCAATCCACTTAACCACGAACCATTTATTTATTTTTTTTGCAACGATATTTTTTAAAATTCTTTTTTGTCATAAATTTCACTCTTCCAAAGTGTTCTCATATCTTATGTTATTTTTTTTATTAAATTTTTGACTTTACTTATGATATTGTTGAATTTTAAAGAAGATTTCGAGTTATCTCTTTTTCAGTCGTTTGTAAGAAAGCCCACGCCTTTGATAAACATCGCTTAAAAATACGATAATGATATTTCTCGATGGATTCCAAACGTCACGTTCGCTCCATACAAGTGCATACTGAAATGCAAGATTATAACGGAATCATACACATGAACTAAAATACGACATTTTATGCTGTGCTTGCAGTTAAAATATGACATTTTTTACCAAGTGACAAATTTCAATTCAATATTCTCCAACATAAATTTGCTATCACTACTTCATCCCCTAATTCCTAACTTCATCATAGCATTTGACTCCTTCGAACCCCTCTTTATGTTTAAAATATAGCAGAAGCTGTATTATTACTCACAATGATGCACCTCTATTGCTACTTCTTCAATGGAAGCGAACGCATTAACTATTACATCACCTTCCCTCAAGAGCCGTCAAACAGTTATTCTTCGAACTAGAGCTGCCTCCTTCCCAGTTTTAAAAATGTGATTTAGAATGGATATTTAATGCACATTAAATTTTCGATATAGGTTCAAAGAAGTTATATAGTTTTTGTTGTTCTCGTAAAGTATTCATAATTTATTTTAATGTGGTTTTTTGACATCTAAAAATTTTCATAATTGTATAAATAAAGCTGCGACCAAAATTCGGAAACAGAATACATAATAAATAAATAATAAGTTAGTATTACTAAATTGGTATAAATACATTTATACAAGTTTGTATTTAATATTTACATAAACATCAAATGTTCGTTCCATTCATTGTTTACACTCTTCGCAAATCGTTAGCATCGATATGTTTCTCATGAAAACTTGAAAATAATCAGTAACGGCGGTAAAACAAGCAAAGTAATAACGCTAGACGTTAGTTTTGGAACAATGAAAGTGAAATCATTGCTATTCAAGATAATATGCACAAAATAATCAGCTACAGTTTAACGTAAATTTGGATTTAAGACTTATCATTCGCCTTTTTGAGACAGATTTCAAGAAACTGTTAACATGAAAGCAAACTAAACTATCTCGTTCGCGACATCTCAATTACTTAATGATTACTTATAACAATTATTACCGACTTATCAGGCATATTTCAAAACTAATGATATCTTGAAAAATTCTTGTTGATGATTATTATTAAAATTTAACTCGAACTGATATGCTTAGCGTAGATGCGGTACACCGGACATACTCGCTTTTATCTACAATTTAATGTACGGGTCTTTAGGCCTAACATGGCAATTGACATGCATAAAAAGCTTCATCAACAACAAAAAAAAAAAAAAGATGAATGCCCCAATCAAGCGTAATCTGCTTCTTCTCTTATTCATTTATTACAAATGTTGGAAAATTATATCTATGATATGTACTTTCAAAGTTTTACGCAGAAACAGATTTTTTTTTTATTGACTCAATATTTCATGTTCACCTTTTCAATTCAAATAAATTCTAACAGAAACGTGAATATTAAAAAGGAACTTTAAAAACAAAGAATGTATATATGTAGGCTTAAAAAAGGATGAAGGAAAGTGGAAATATGTTGGACAACATTTCTTTAAATGCTCATTCGTGTATAATATCATTGACCGGAGTCAATTTTTTCAATGAATGAAAACTTGCTAACTTTTTTATATAAGTTCTCGTAAACAGTAATTCATCCTTGCTTTTTCTACTGGTACTTCTTTTTATTATCAAGGGCATTGTACTAATAAAATACTTGGTACAAATGCAGGTGTTATTTATTTTGAAAAATGCCTTATTCTTTTTATAATTTTCCTACCTTTCAATCCATTTGTTGAACAACAACATAACAAAAAAAAAATCACATTTGAAGAGGAAATAACATGTCATAGAAAAGTCAACATAAAAATGTAATAAAGAAAAATTTTTCCTTCTCTCTCCTTTTTGAAATACTGTTTTAAATCTAGAATACTGTACAAGCGTTTGAGAAGTGATTATCATACACCGAAATCAGATTGCAGAAATGTCAAGGTCTCATATAGGTTGACGTATTTATGGGAATACAACTGGCTCCCTGTCTACCGGCCAGTTTGATTTCGTAATCGGAATATTAATAATACGGTTACTGCTACAATCTTCAAATCTTTATTATTTTATTTATTTGGATGGGAAAAAGTGCATTCGGAAGAGTAAAAAACAACAATGAAGGTTTCTGCGGAATTACATTTCTCCTCCGTTTTTCAAATTTTTTTACCCGTTTTTTAATTATTATTTTGTGGGTTTTTCCGAGTCGTCAAAAATATTCTGAAATATTTTCAAAAATCGGGGAGGAAATACAATTCCCAAAAAGTCTTCTTCAGTTTTTGCTCTTTCGAATGCATTTTTTGCCATCAAACAGAAAAAATAGTAGACTGGAAGAAGTCTGTAGAAATTCCATAAGATTAACATAACGTCCACGAATCAAAATGGCTGGTGGACGGGAGCCTTAAGCTTTTAGGCTTTTAATCTTTGTATCAGATTCAGTTGCGGATCTTGACTTAAACTTTTACGAATCCCAGAATTGCTTTCGATAAAGGAATTTATTCTTGCTTGATTTTAAAGAATTAAAGGGGAAAAAATAATCTAAGTTAAGGAGAATATCAGCAAAGCGTCAAACAGAATCTATCAGCTGCTGAGAAATAAGTAAAATTGCACGCCATTGGCGAAGGGGTGGGGTCATTGGTAAAAAAAAATTCAGGACAAAAAGGGAAGCATCGGTTGTCGATTCCTAAGCGGCCACACTCCATAGAACTGATCACGGCCAAGGATTCTTCGTTTTGGCGATCTGGACAAGTGCTTCACTCCACGCACCATTGCTACCGCTGATCACAGTGCAGAAGTGTCGAGATGTAACGTTGAAACTGAAGAAACATCTCAGAATAAATTGTCTGTTTTATTATCGAGGGTTCAAAGGGTAATGAATATTTCATCTGAAATTTCGTCATTCTGATTTATTTTGCAATGCAAAATATTTTCTTGCTGTTCTTAGTGTCACATTTGCTCAAGTAGTTTGGAGTTCTGTAATGCAAAACACGGTGTTAAGTCTTAGTATAATTTTAACTAAAAGAGAGAAGATTTTAAATTATTCATTAACTAATAAGTGAAATATTCATTAAATAATAAGTGATCTTCGAGAAAATATTTTTTAATGATTATCAACTAATATCTGTCTATTTTAGAGAATCTGTCAACTTATATCATTAGAAGCAACACGTGAGACAATGGAGATGGTCCTCATAACTTTGAACCACAATTAAGTGATAAGGACAACACTGTACTGGCCTCCCAATCTCCAAACTTTCACACCATTCCAAAGCGTGAGGACTTTGAGCATCGACAGATTTAACGTGCATCAGGCCAGTTTTACGACGGTTATTTAGTGGCAGCAGGGCTTGAACCCACGGTTCGATGGAAGTACCATGAGCCATGAATTCGCGACAGCATATAACAACCCATAACAATTCGATTGCCGCGGCCTCTCGAATTTGTGGAATTAAATAAGTATATTATGAAGATTTTCAGAGGCATTTAAGTATATACTTGTATAATTGACATTAAATCAATTGTCGTGAGGAAATGAGATTTCGTATAAAAAAAAGGACAAAAGGGAAAAAAAGCATATTCTTTTTATTTAGTTAATCCTTCAATATTACCATAATGTAATGTTTTAAATACAAGGTTAGTCAAAATGATTCATCTGATTTCTCAATTCCATATTTTCCATAAATAGATGATACGTAATGATAAGTAAAACATGAATGTAAAAGGAAAATATAGATTTTTTTTTATAAGTATTGGATATAACTTTCTTTAGTTACACGTATAATGTAATTTTCTGTCGAACACGTTATAAATTGTCAATGGTACCGCAGCAGAAATCCATTGTTTAAGTTCATTTAAATTTGTAGGTATTGGTGGTGCATACACTTTATCTTTTACAAACCTCCTAAGGAAGTAATCGCATGGGGACATATCAGGTGATTTAGATGACTATCTGCGTAACATAAGTCATCTGGTCCAATGCCACCGATCCAACTGCGAAGTAGCTCCACGAAAGCTACTAAAACAACTTTCGTGAAATACCTTCACGAAGAACACACAAGGACCATTTATTTTTCACATTATAAAACTTTTACATCTTCTCTTTGTATTTATGTATAACTTATCATTCTGTGTCGTTTTATGTTTGAAAATACGGAATTTTGCAATCGGATAAAACCCTGTACAATCAATAAATGAGATATGAATTCGCAAACTGTATTCTGTAATTAACGTTCAAAAATTTATATTATTCATTCAGTTGTCGCCTAAGGGGGATAACTGGGATTGTTTAGAGTAAAATTAAAACTTTTAATTTACCTTTATGCATAAATTTCTTATTTCGCTTGGACTATGATGACAAACAACATGCGCTATTTAAGAAATTTGTGGTTCTGTTAAATACTATTAAGTCCTTCAATGAACATTCATAAAATGTAGGAGCTTAAGAAATGATGCGTTATTTTTGGTGCAAAATAGTTTTAAAAATCTATATAAACTAATTTTTAATAATCTTTTAATTGCAACGAATTTCTGAGGGCTATGTTTTAACTGTGTGTTCTATAATTCTATGTTTTAATTGTGTATCTAATAACGTGTGTTCTATATATCCATAGCAGACATTAGGCACAAAACACAGATTACAGATGAGGCAAACTGTGTTTGCAAGCTTAAAAGTAAATAATCGTCATGGTAAATTGTCAGTTTGGCTCCAGCTGTTATAAGCTCAAGATCTTATCAATGCAGTTCACGATGATGACATATTTTCTGATAATTCTTCGAGCGCACTGAATTACGTGTACTATTTCGTAAGGCCGATATCAAGCGATGGCAATCACTTCCTTTTCATGTTTTTCTTCATCTATCTCAAAATAGAATCCAGATCCTTCTGTCGTAAAAGAGTTCTTATCGTACATTTACTTAGAAACGTTAGGAATTTACGTTACAGGATTAAATGTTTCAAACAGAGAACTTTAAATCTTGCATAAAACAACAGAAGAAAATTATGGGCAGTATTTTTTTTTTCTGTTTTAAATCAAATTTTTTATATATATATATTTTTTTTATCTTTCTTATTTTCCTATTATGTAATTTTTCAAAACTCGATTCTTTCCAGTTAATAATTTTTTCTTGCAAAAAGGAGTGTACTATAATTTCGAATTAAATATATAAAGACATAGCGGCCAGGAAATTATTTTTAGATAGTATTTAGAAAACAGCATTTTCTTATTTGAAATACAATAAAGCTCCAACACTTTATTAATTTTTCAAACAGGCCGCATTCAAAAAAGTTTAGATACAAACAAATAAATAAAAATCGAAGCATCCCGAAAAAAAAAAACCCACAATCCAATTTTGAAACAAATTTTTCGGATGAAAAAAACTATTCACACAAGAGGATTATTTTTCGGTTCACATTAAAATCGGTCTAAAAGTGAATAATTTTTAGTCCGAGCAATAAATATTAACTTTGATTTGTGCCTTTTTTACTACTAACAACCCATAAGACAATTGACCATTGTTAATTGTTATGAATTTTTCAGTCACCGTTGTTATAGTAACTTGGCAATACTATTAATATTGTCCATCAAATATACAATGTACTTATAGATAACAGTCTCTCCCGTTTTTAATGAATACTCCACCACTTAGTTGTAAAAATAAAATTTTGCATAGGTATTGTCAGCAATGATCGTGTGGTGACCTTACTTAACAAATTCATGAGTAGTTTCCTATACATACGGACAAGATCCTCATTAAAGACAGCTGCACTTTTGTGACAGCAATATTTCTGTTTCCAATGAATTTGGACTTTTTAAAATCAGGTCTCCTCCTGAGAACCAAAAATACCCCTGCACCAGCTGTACATTTTTGAAAATATCACTTCCTTTCCAGGTTGAGGTGCTCAGTGACTAATAGATAAATTAATTAATTCAGTTATCCCACCAAAATATAGGATTATGTGCCATGGTTTTGGACGATCCGGGGCCAGTTCAGTTTCACTCAAAATTTTCGAAGATAAGACGTCAGATATCTACAGAACATTCGACTCGAAAATTATGTCAGAAGGCATTGTATTACTTCTTCTAGTGTAGTAGCAATAAAAACATGACATATTTGTATTGTTATTGTAAGTTAAACAAGCACTTTATCTAACTGCAAATATCAACTTTAATATTTTAAATTAATTATTACTATACATTAGTGTAAATAGTACTCGCTAAATATCTTATCATTCAACGCAACCTATGCAAACACCAACAGCCAAAGTTGTTTTAATGTACGTATGGGACGCAACAAAAAGGAGTTGTCCGATGGAGACAAAAATTGACGGATAGGAAAATTATGTACAAAATAGAAAATGATTAAAATTTCAGAAAAATTGATTGATTTATTTCAGAGTTACATAGTTACAAACTAACGAGCTCAATAAGGTGTTGACCCACCTCTAGTCTGGATGCAAGCTGCCACACGACGTAGTATAGAGTGCTAAAGCTCCTTGATGGTCTGCTACCGTATTTCTTGCCAAATTTGCTCCAATTGTTGGGCTAGGTCATCAACATTCCCAGGTAGATGCAGTCGCCTTTCCAATATATCCCAGACATGCTCGATTGGAGAGAGATGTGGCTGGCCAAGGAAATGTTTGATAAGTTCTAAGGCAATTCATAGCAACACGTGTTGTATGTGGTTTGGCATGATCTTGCTGAAAAATAAGGCCAGGGTACTTCAAAAGGAACGGTAGCAAAATAGGTCTCAGAATGTCGTTGACGCACCTCTGTGCTGTAAGTGTGCCTCTAATGACAAACAAAGGGGTTCGGCTATCAAAGGAAATGGCACCCTAGTTCATAACTTGTGGTTGAAGGTCTGTGTGGCGTGCAATAGGGAAAGCAAAATCGACACGCTGGCCTGGGTGTCTCCAGATACATCTTCGATGATCGTCAGGACACATTTGGAAGCGGGATCCATCGTTAAATACTGTACGCCCCCAGTCAGCATCATTCCAACCTGATAAAGCCAAGCACCCCAGTAATCTGGCTCGACAGTGTGCAGGCGTGAGGAGCAGGGTTCGTAGCGGTCGGTGCGAAAGTAGATTTCGCTCTATCAGCCGTCTGTGAATGGTCATGGTGGATACTCGTGTACGGGTCGCACGTCTGATGGTTGATAACGATGAATCAGGCTCTGTGACAGCTGATTTGACAATAACTCTGTCCTCCCGATCTGCTGTGGCCCTAACCTGCTGTGGACCGCTAACATCTTGACGCTGAAATATGTCATTGTCCACCCATTCTTGCCAGCATCTTCTAATCACCATATCTCTTCGACCCATATAACAGGCGATTCTCCGATTTGCTCAACCTGCTTCTTTCAGTCCAATGATACGACCTCTTTCAAACTCTGGCAATTGCTCTTAATGAGCTTGAATCCTGCGGTGTGGTATTTTTTCAATTTTTTCAAATTACATGGAAACAGAAAATTTTGATCTCAGATTGAGAATCACTTATATACACCTGCTGAGTGCTCACTTCCGATGTTATGTAGCTTCCGCTATTCTTTCATTGGAGACCAAATTTTAATCATTTGCATGTTCGGTCCAAATGTCTTTGCATGCGAAATTTCATTACAATCGGGTAACTCCTTCGTGGTGCGTCGTTTTTTTTTTTGTTATAGAGTGTATATATATATGAATACAAGATATTATTAGTTGATTGTGAAATAAGCTCGAACTCTTACATGGGCATAATTATGCGTCGTAAAAATGCTGTATCATTTATTCCATACCACCTGTGGTAAAATTTCAAAGCGCTTTCTGGTTATGCTTATTTCGTCTCTTAAGACATCTGATTGCTTCCTACGTCTACAAAGCCATCTGGTATCGTAGACTATCATCATGGTTTTCTATAAACAGATATCATGTAGTCAAAAGTGGACTTATTCATGAATTTTGCTTCAGTCTCGAATCTGGTGGCCGCGAGTCAGCACTCCTAAGCACACATACTTTTTAGAGACAAACAAACAATATTTACGGTATGAAGAGATATTTCTTGCTATAGCAGGTCGCTTTCAATATTCTTGCCTACAACGTTAGGAACTCAACGATATGTGGATTTTATTATCAATCCGGAATCATATTCCATTTGATATTTCAGATCTCAAATGGATTACATACCTCTGGATTACTTTAGTGGTGTTCAAATAGCTCCTTGACTAGCAACGTCATTAGACTTTTCGCTAACTGAACATGACGGACGGGTACCCAAAGGATCACTAAACTTGACTGCTACAAAATTTCGAATCTCTGGAACAGAAATTGGGGAATGCTTGGCAAATTGTATCGCAGAAGTGATGGGAATTCCGTAGCATCCCCGTAATCCAATCTCATACTTTAGTCGTGTGAGATCTCACCAATTAATGATTGTAACATATATTTCATGGATTCTATGGCCTTGAAATTGCTTACATTTCACGATCTATGTAGTTGCGCTTATTTGAATCCAATAAAAGCAATTCTTCGAAGTGCTGATTTTTTTTTTTTTATGCCAAAGAGTTTTTATTCATGGAATTCTTTAAAAAATCATTTCCGAATTGAGCAATGACACAATACAGAAGATTCTTAAATGCATCTTATACGTGGGCAACATCAGAGCTCGGTAGATCTATGGTTAATGTTGGAAACTTCGAGGTCTGCGATGTTTGGGTTGAGTCGCAGGTATGAAACTGAATTCTCAGAATTCCGTAGCCAGAATAATATCAGCTTAACATTAAATGGAACTGAAAATCTAGTCTTCATATTATGTGATTGTTAACAGAGTGAAGTACCAACTCAAGTATCATCCCCTCTCTTTTGAACGAGATTGAGGTTTTAGTGTCAGTCATACTGTTTTCAGATGGAGGGACATAAAATTCTGATAGCGCATCATCATATGCAATATCAAATTAGGCCTTTTTAATTTAGTAAAGCTTTAATTACAAATGATCACCAAATAGTATTTTACTCAATAGTAGAAATATGAAAAAAAGTATACATTGAAATAAAAAAAAAATAATTTTTTCAGAATATAACAGGCTCACCTTTACTGGTTTAGATATACACTTTTTCTTTTGTGATAAATAAATGGAACATACTCGTTCTAGGGGGGTTCAAAAAGTACCGAGTTGGGATTGGCAAATGGAAATACAGTAATTTATATTGTAATCTTGTCCATTGATCATTTCCCCCTTTCTTAAGAAGTTCATGAAAGTGACGCCCTTCGCCTCCTAAAAAATCGTCGCCATAATTTTATCGGTTTATGATAAAATTATTTATCTTCGCCTTTTTTGGAACAGGTCCCCTGAAAACAATCTATGTAATATGGGTATATCTTATAATATTACTATCACGAAATATCTAACTGAAAGATAGAAATATTCATTATCGGTTTGATGAAAGAAATAGAATAATATGAAGGCCAGTTCTAAATGAAAACAATTAAATTAAATTTTAAATTTACATTGAAGTAGAGTGATTAAATATGTTAATTACTAACTTATTGAGATTACAGACTAGATCTGAATTAATACTCGTTAATCTAAATTTTGTACAAATATTTTAAGCGAATTACTCCATTTAATATACCAATTGGCAATATTGTACTTAATATTAAAATGTAGTCACTTGTACACAAGAAAAATAATTTTCTATAATTTTAAATTGTAATTTTAAGGCGATCGCGTATTATTTTTCAATTTTAATCTTAAAGGAAATAATTTTCTTTGGCCTTCCGGATAATTCTTTTTTATTTCGCTGAAAACTGCTTACGACATCTGAGCAACCAATAAGGATCAGTTGAAATCTTTAAAAGGTTAGATATTTTTCTGAAAGAAAACGAGAGTTAAACAAAAATGCAGCTGGTTATGCAAAGTGAGGACTTCCTTTTTATATCATATACGTTACATTATACAGGCAATATTTTTCAAATAAAAGTTATAAATTCGATTCCCTAGATATATGCTACTTTTCAAACATGATCAACTGAAATAAAGATAAACTATATAAATATCCCTACGTATAGACTTCCTTAAGAAAAAAAAAAACGGCATGCTCACGGTTCTCTTCTCGACAACTTAGCTCAAACTATCACGAACGAATTTCCAATAGCAGTGAGATATTGCTAAAATTTAATTGATTTTAATCGTTTTTGTATTCTGATACTCACTTAGTCTCAAACGTAATGAGAATGATATAAAAAATGTTTGCATTAAGCATCTGTTCAGTTACATTTTATCGACTTCAAAATAGGTTCTTTATGATCGAAGAGCAGTAGAGGAAACCTTCTTTTGAAATAAAATTGACAGCTTTTAGAACTGGACATTTTCAAGTACTGAAAAGAAAAGATCCTTTTCCAATTCTGGCAATGAAAAAAGTCGCAAAAGTAAGTCAAGGTTTCAGGCGAGGGTGAAGTGTTTGTTAAGAAGAGTCAATGGTGTATTTTAAAACTTTCTCTGAATACTATTTTTTATTTATCAGTAATGGAATTTAACTTGAGCAATCACACGATACTATAGACAGTATTGATTGTATAAATATTATCGATTGTAACACATGGATCAATAAGTCCCGAGACTGTGCAGTCGTTTTTTTGCGATTTCCTCCTTCAAACGCACCAGCAAGTCAATATAACAATCACTGTTGAACGATTTACCTTTTTCGAGGTAGTCAATGAAAATCACGCCATGCGTATCCCAAAAAACTGACGCTATGACTTTGCCAGCTGACTGCTGCGTTTTCGGACGCTTCGGACGGCTTTCGCCAGCTGTGCGCCACTCAGATGACTGCCGCTTCGACTCTGGAGTGTAGTGATGTATCCATGTTTCGTCCATGGTCACGTAACGACGCAAGAAATCTTTTTTGTTGCGAGTAAATAGCGATAAACAGCTTTCTGAATCATCGACTCGTTGCTGTTTTTGTTCCATCGAAAGCAATCGCGGCACCCACTTGGAAAAAACCTTTTTCATGCTCAATTTTTCATGAAGGATAGTAAATACACTTCCCTATGATATCTGTGTCATCTCAGCAATCTCACGGAGCTTCACTTTACGATCTTTCATTATAATTTTTGTCACTTCACTCACATTTTCCGGTGTAACGGCTTCCACAGGTCTACCCGAGCGTTCCGCGTCATTTGTGTCGGTACGACCACGTTTAAACTCGGCAAACCACCGACAAATCGTTGCTTTTGATGGACAAGAGTCCGGGTAACATTTTTCAATCCATTGTTTCGCTTGCACGGTGTTTTTACCCATTAAAAACAATGTTTTATCAGAACACGAAACTCGGTTTTTTCCATTTTTTAAACAAACTACAAAACGACTTTACTCCAACCTCGATAACTCAGCTGTTTCTGGTCCGATCGACTTAAAATTTTGACACGTTTCAAGCAAAGGTTTGTACTCTAGAAAGACCTGGTTACTGCTTTACTACGAGCGCCATCTCTGGGTTAGTCTCGGAACTTATTGATCCATGTGTTATAAATACTATATTAATGATTTCGATAATTATAAACATCAGTAGCATGGAAATATTCAACATTAAATGCTGAATGTTTATTTTACTGGCTGAATTGTTCCTAATATTATTGATATATGTATTATGAAATTTTTCTGATTTTTCTCTCTATCTCTCAAGAATGTTAAAGGAGCATTACAAACTGGTTTTAAGTTTATTTGATTAAAAATTAAGACAAAATAGAGTACTTCTTAAGAGAATTCATGTAATACGCCCTGTCAAATTCTTCAATAACATAGCAATTTTCGTTTATAATATCCAGCATTATCGTTAATATTGCAGAAAAGCAAATTTCGCAGCCATTGCCAGATTAAACCTACCGAAACTTTATGTATAGATAATAATGCTCTATTATCGATATTAGAATATATATTGGTATTTTTAAATATATATATATATATATATATATATATGTATATATATATATATATATATATATATATGTCTTCTATATACTCCTCCTCTCCTTTCTTTCTCTTATTCATTTATATAAAAGCTTTAATTATATACAAGCCAATTGGCTACTTCCTTTGTCCCAACATGAAGTACGCTTCTTTATGGCAAATAAGTACATCGCTTAAAAGCCTTACATAGTACTTACAGCCACAGCTGCTGGCATTTTTCCTTTCAGTACATTGCCTTGTACGCTGCCATACATAGCGCCGGTAACGCACTACTTTATTTCCTTTTTCGGCACCATTTTGTATACTTTCACTTTTCAGCGCCTGCATGCCAGAAAGCCATACCGCACAAAACGTTAAGCATATTCCATCAAAAGTACTTGCACCGTGGCACTGCAACGCCATACTTTTGCCCGCAACACTGCTGTAGTTATCCCAAGACATCTCATCCAGGCTCTTATTGACTGGGAAAAGTTTTCCGGTCTTCTTCAATTCCAATTCAATTTCAAAGCTTTAGCTTATAGCATTAGCAAATAATTATTTGAGATCTGATATAAACTTACATATTCGCATGTTCTTTCTATACCATCCCCCCGTATGACAGACATTGGTTTAAAAAATTCATAAAAATCCACGCCTCTTATCAAACTGATTCATAACTGAATCTAAAAGAAAACTTTTAGACAATACATTACGTAGTAAGAATTAAATTGAGGTAAAATTAAATAAATATAAATAAAAAATTAAATTAAAATTTGAGAAAATTTAAATTATAATGATAATAAATAGAATAATAACCAAAATAAGAAAATTAAAAAAAAAAATAGTTTGTGCAGAGATGAGATCCTCATGTTGTTTTACAGGGTGTATATACTCCAGGAACTTGGTGTTTTCTACTCCAATAAGATTCTTCTACACTCCTATCAAGACTCTTGACGGTTTCTATGGGAAAGAATCCTTCTCAGATAATTGATGATGTAGACTGACAACGAAAGCTAAAAAGTAGCTTCATCGAATCATTCATCGACTAGTGCTTTTGTGCAGCTCGGCCACTATACTCAGCAGTCCCATATCGTATATTCATTGCTCCATTCTTGCTCAGCTTTGTCAATCAAACTTCCAGCTTCTTTGTTACCCTTAAATATAATCGTTGAATTTCTTAATTTTTTCCTATATTTTAATTATCTGCAGTAAAGGGATCATTTTTTATTTTCTGATCTCATTTCAATTTTAGTTATTAATTTATGGAATTTTGTGCTCTTAAATTCTGCTCAATCAGCTGTTTTCACGGATCCATTCAAATGAGATAATATTTTCTCAAAAAATTCTGTCTGCATCAAAATACCTAACAATCCCTCCATCAATACCACGTTACATGAAATCTTTTGCATATAAATTTTAAGTAAGGTGATTCCTTTCTCTTCCAATTGAAGTAATGCATCTGGCGTCTTCAAATTGTGGGATATTCATCATCTGTTCTGCCCCTCATCTACGGAAATACGATCAACTTTTCATCCACCGCTATCTGAATGACTGTTCTCTCTCTCTCCTCTTCAGCTTATAAAATAGAGCTTTACTCAAGAGTTTGAGAATGATGACTGTAAATGACTGTAACAAAAATTAGTTCGGTTAAGTCATCATATATATATATATATATAGAGAGAGAGTGAGAAAAGAAGAGAAAAGAAAAGAAGAGAAAAGAAGAGAAAATAAATCAATTTAACTTTGCCTACTGGGCACATCTCCAACTCGGTCATCTTAATGAGTTCTATCTTCTACGACTTACGGTGCCATGTGGCCTTTTGGTCTTCTTCTCTTCTCTTCATTTTGTGCTCGTCAGTACAATGCTTTGCATTACTTTGAAGATATTCTAGCTATATTACCAACCGATCTTAGAAGTAGTTTTTTAATTTGGTGCATTAATAAATCTGAGTAAATCTTACTATTACAAATCAAATTAAAATTACTTTGCAGTATATTTTAAAAATCCTTCTGGGTCACGTAGTTGGAAAACTTTTAATTTAGTTTCCTGTAATCAGCTGAGTTCCCCTCTCTCCAGTAAAGAAACAACACACACACACCTGGCACAACAGCCACACCAATTATCTATCTATCTATGATCATCTATCTATCCACAGCATCTCATCTATCTATCTATCTATCTATCTATCTATCTATCTATCTTCTATCTATCATCAGTCTATCTTACTATCTATCTATCTATCTATCTATCTATCTCCTCTGTCTATCTGTCTGTCTGTCTGTCTGTCTGTCATCTGTCACAACTCATCTGTCCATCTGTCTGTCTGTCTCATCTGTCTATCTGTCTGTCTGTCATCTGTCTGTCTGTCTGTCTGTCATCCTCTGTCATCTGTCTGTCTGTCTGTCTGTCTGTCTGTCTCTGTCTCTCTCTGTCTGTCTGTCTGTCTGTCTCTGTCTTCTGTCTATCTGTCTGTCTGTCTATCTGTCTGTCTGTCTGTCACCTCTGTCTATCTGTCTATAATTAAAACTAAAAGATGTAAAATGATATAACGCTGCTTTGCTATAAAATGTTACTTACTTTTTATTATATTTAATAATATTTTTCTCTGTAATATTACTGCTGTTTCTTAAGTTATAAGTTATTTCAATAAGATAATTCTAAATTCCTTCTTAAATTAGAAACTTATGACAGCAAAATAGAATTTGAAAAATCCAGAAAAGTATTGAGGAATTGTTATGTTCTGAAGATTAGAATGAACACATGTGTTTTCCTACATAAATTACTGATAACGAATTGATTCAACCTTCACTATATTTAAACACATCGCGTTATTTACATTCAAGACATTCTCTTGAGAGACATGTCTAAGTATCATTTGCTCAGATTTCGAAATGGATGGCTTTAAGATAAACGCGTCGCTATTGAATCAGATGACACTGTTTTAAGAAGATATACTCTGTTTTACTTCCCTATCATTTACTGTTACAAAAATAAACAATGAGAGTATTGTCGGTCGTCCTTCAAAAATTTAAAATAATGGAAAATGCTTTTGATTTGAACATGAATTATAGTCAGTTTATTAATCATTCGAAAATGATGTTGTATTTTCATTTTATTGATTTTAAGCATCTTGTAATAAACAATTAGAATTAAATTGCCAAAAAGATGTAAAATGTAGATGAATGATAAAATAAATCGTGATTAATAGGAAATAAAAGTTTATTCCTAAATTTATTCATTTTTCTTGAATTATTGAGTCATTGTTTTACACTATAATATAACCTGTATGAGTGTTGGATAAATATCTATAACAATTAACAACTAGAGTACAACTTATTATTAAGTGTTAGGTTAATCAGTTTTACATTTAAGTCTATATCTCTGTTCAATAAAGTGATTTTTTTTTCATAAATTTAATATTTTCTGAACTGAATAATTTTTTAAAACCAAAAGGTGAAATAAATAATTATCAATTGGGTTTATTTCGTTAATTAGTGTTTGAATTCTTAATTAAATAAATAAATGAAAATTTTAAATACAGAATGGATAAGTAGTGATGGAGCAAAATAACTATGAAAGTAAGTGAATTAAAACGAACATTCAAATTTTTCTAATGATTGTTTCTGGCAGAAAATTCCAATAAATTTTAGCGATACTAATTGATTGTTTATTAGCATTGCACTTAGAAGCAACAAGAGGGTTATTAGTGACGGACCGTGTAATTCTGAGTTTCCATCAAGTGACGAGAACGACACCTGAGCTTCCTCTCCAAATTTTCACGCCACTCCAAGAGAAGCACTTGCAGCTTCGACAGATCTATCGTGCATTAGCCCCTTTATTTGACGGTTTTTAAGTGACATCAAGACTCGAATCCACGACTCAACGAGACAACGCTAAGCATGAGTTCGCAACCATGACCAATAGGCTACGGCGATCTCATTTTAGTGAGATATAGATCTAATATGAAGAACATTCTTATTAATATATGCAGTAATAAGTACTATTTTTGAAATATTCCAGTTCTGATGTTGATAGTGCGTTGATTAATGAACTTTAATTTCATTCCTTTCTTAATAGAGATTTCAATGCAATTAATGTGCTGTTTCACTAACTAATTTTTCATTGTAAAATTAGCCTAAATGTTTAATGTTATTGAATTCTGCTCAGAAATTTTTGAGTTACAAGGATTTTAAAAATTAGGTTCCCTAAAGTTGAATGAGAGAGTTCGAGTCCTGATACCATCAAAGAGCGTCGTTTCGAGCTGATGCATGTTAAATCTGTCGCTGCTTAAATTCCTCACTTTGGTGGGATGTGTGTATTGCGAGTGGATTAGTAACTAGAACGTAATAAGGGGGTGGGTACGGGGTATATGCCCCCTGTCATAATGTCATGCACAGACAAAATAATATACCTGAACAGGAAGTCCAAACCAAATTTAAAAAGTATTTACTTTGTTGTATCCAATCACAGAATCAGGTTATTTATCGTATTGTACATTTTAAATTCTCAATTTGAATTTGATTCACGAGTTAATATTTACCTTATTTTTAGAATAAGGGCTCTGAGTAAGCATGAATAATAAACCAAATAAACAAGCATAGTTGAGTCTTTAAAACTGTTTAAAGAAAGAAATTGCCCCCTCACTGAAGATAAGAAATATCGTGAACTGAATTAAAAATAGTGATATATAAGCGAAACAGAAGTTAAAGGAAAGAGTAGGGTGGTAGAGAGTAACGACATGCTGGTAGATATTTATAAATTGGATTAAATCATTGTAATTAATCGTTCGGATTGAAGAATTTTCTTGTTAGAGCAATAAGAGTTGAATCTGATCTAAATAAGAAGTGTATATTAATCGGAATGAGTGATTTAGTAAACTAAGATCTTTTACTGAAATATAAATTAAGATTAATCAAGTTGAGAGACAGAGAAAGAGCTTTTTTTTTTGCATATTCGTTATTAGATAAAAAAAACCTGTTTTGTTCTTCTCTTACGTATATTCTATTGGAGTTTTGAACTCATTAAACTAATTAGACTTTAGGATGGCTGTAGAGTTATATGTATAAATAATCAAGGAAATACGTCATGATCTGACCGTAGTGCAGAATAACGAGGCAAACAGAAGTTAAATAAAACTTTTACCCTCTTTTAAAAGATTTATACCCTCAGGGCAAGGAGAAACCTTCTGTTAATTCGAAACATTACCTTGCCCATTCTTCTGCGAATGATCTCAAGGATCTAATCTAGCCATCTGTCTGAATAGACTTCCTGTTGTTTCTCAGTGCGACGTTAATAAAACAATCAATCAATCTTTAATTATGTACGAATTGTTATACGAAATAAAGAAAATACGAACAATCTATTTTCAAATTTGAATTAATGACATTAATTAATTTTTTTTTTTTATTGTATTGTAGGAGTAAAACAAAATGATACATGCATTAAAGCAAAGATGAATTACAAAAAAGGTTGTGGGAAAAAAATGAAAGAGAAAAAAATAAATTAATCGTATTATAAAGTTTACTTCTTTTAAGAAATATAAAATTAACTCTATCAAATAAATTAGGATTAATAAAATTTATGTTTATTTGATTCAAAGAAAAAAAATTCTACAATTTAAGAGTAAAAAGAAAAGAAAAACGAAAAAAACTTTCCCTTTAGAAAAGTGTATTCGAACACAGTAACATTCACGAGTGTTTTATTGAAAATTAAAATAACTGTTGGCCTACTTTCCGTAGGTCTTTTGTTGTAAAGTCTGTAATTTTCAACTCCAATCAAATGCCTTAGTAGATTTTGTTCATTTATTCTTTTATAATCATTGATAATATCTGAAATGCGTTAAAGAAGCGTTCTACTTACACTTAATTAGTATACTATGGAAGCTCACCTTTATTTAAAGTTTTTATCATTCCATTACAAAATTTTTTACGACATAAAATTTCCATTTTTTTGTTAATTTTTAAAAGGTGCATAACTATGAGAAACTGATGTATTGACACAAGAGAGAATTCAATAACAGCTTGAGCTGTAAATAGTAGTTATATAAGGGCTGTTGATAATTGTTTTTGCCAAGTACATCTTTTCAGGTAAGTCGCCAATGTTGGCTTGCTTATTGCACGTGGCGATTTCACATGATCTTACTTGACGTAGTTTTTAAGTCAGTTTATAGATTATAATGGATGATTTATGATATGTAATTTAAGTTGTCTCGATAATTTCCTATAACAGATTAAACAATCATTTAAATGCTCATGATATAATAATCCTTGAATAATATGGCTTTAGGGGGAAATTATCCACCACCCACCAACTTAGCCGTGTCTTTGAACACTTGAAGTCTGGTTTTAATAATAATAAATCAGCGGCTGTAATTTCCCTCTATATTCAAAAGGCATTCGACAGAGTTTGGCACAAAGGACTGCTCTATAAATTAATCAAAATTAAACCCCCCTATAATTATTAAATTAATAAATTCTTACCTAAAAAGAAATTTTGGAGTCAGAGTATGCAATACTTACTCAAAATTAATAAATGTTTCTGCGGAAGTTGCTCGGGGCTTAATTCTAGGGCCAACGTTATTCTTTTTATTCGTGAATGACATCCTAAAGGCATTCAACACTACTTTCTGCATGTATGCAGATGACAAGGTGTTAGTAACCGAAAACAAAGAACCAGTTTTAACTGTCAGAGCACTTCAAAAGTATACCATACTCTTAGTAGATTAGTTCTCCAAATGGAAAATAGTCTTGACTGTTAATAAAATGGAGGATGTCTTTTTCTCATGCAGTAAACAAGAATAAATCTTGATGTCTACATCAACCTCAAAGAAACTCCCCTGGTCTCCTCATACAAAATACTTTGGTATAATTTTAGACATGAAACTCACGTTTCAACAACACATCATACATATTACAAAGGAAATCTGAGCTAGCACGTGGTCCATTTACACCTTTATTAATCGGAATTCGAAATTAGGAGTAGAAAACAATTTGTTTATCTATACAATGATTCTGAGACCAATCGTAACTTATAACTACCCAGATTTGGATTTTGCTGCGAAAATACACATAAACAAACTAGAAAAATTATAGAACAATATTTTAAGAAGCCGTTAATGCTAGAAGGGTCGTAAGAAACACTGATATCAATAAAACAATTCAATTTCAAATTATCAGAGTCACCACGTAAAACATAGCCTTTATAAATTCTTTAATAATTTCACATCATAGCAATAATTCCCTACATAACATTTCAGATTATAACCCTGACCCCAAAATTAAATTATCTAAAAAATTCTTATAAATTTTTTATTTCTATTCTTTCTCAAAAAATCTAACAATTAACTCCCATGGGCACATCCAATATCATTCTCCACTAATCGCATTTAATCGAGCATTCAATCTCGGAACACAATCTCCTGTCCTCGCATCTCTCACAAAAAATTTGCAAACACCGATTCGAAATCAGACACCGTCTCGAAAGGCAGCTACCCGATTGACTGGTAGCTAAAGTTGAGCCTCATTGTTGCTGCTATTCTTAATCGTATCTATGTATAGAAAGCTTTCTCTTCTCACTAAAAATCTTAAGTTTTCAGACTAATGCATTCAATTTTTAAAAATTCTTAATGCGCTTTTAAATTCACAAAGTTAATTGTCATTTCCTAATTATCACTATTTTTCAAAAATAACTTGAAAATAAAATCGCTGTTCTGAGCGAGTGAATCCGAGTTCTTCACGAGATAACAAGATATGGAGATCAAGAACCGTGAGGCTCTTGAGCTCCAAATAAGTTATCCAACTTACAATCTTCTAAAAGAGGCTACGATTGGTGGGAGGGTGGTTTGCTTTCCCCACATTTTTGGGAGAAAAAAATTTTTTATTTCATTTCAGCCGCCTGATACTAGGAATAGCATACAAAAATTTCTATAAACATGTTTTCTTATAATTTACCTTTCCTTTTTTTCGTTTCTTTAATCATTAAAAAAATTACTTAACGGAAATATGCCCAAAATACATTGTAGCACAATTAGATTTAAGCATCGTAGTTAACCACTTCGTAAGGGTCTCGCTCAGCTGGTGTAGCATATTCTGTGAGGAAAGGTACTAAGATGAATAAGAGGAAGTCTGCGACAGAAGAAAACAAAGATATTTGATGTTGTTTTAAAATAGAGAGATAAAACATTTGCTTCTGAGAAACATATTTTACACTGTATATCTATCTTTCTAAAATATAATTAATTATTTTGCTTTGAACACTTAATTAAATGTAGTTTTGTAATTTACCACGAGCAATCTGTCAGATAATTATTCTCTGTATATTTTGTAGTGAAATAGATTACAAAACAAGGTTTTAAATAAGCTCACTGGTCGGATTTTGGCAAATTATTATTTTTTGGTGCTTACAAACCAGCCATACTTTTTTTTAGTGAAATTATCCCTAGTCATTCGTTTATTTCTCGAAATATTCCTGTTTAATTATAATAAACGTGTCATATTGTTCCTTTGAGGAACCTTATATAATATATTGTTGATAAAAAGTAATAAAGAATTACACATTACTGAAACTAAACTACAAAAAAGTTTCAAGTTTCAGGTATAAAAGATCAACTATTACTTCTATGTCCAATTTAATCACAAAACATTGAAAGCTTACAATTTCGCTGTTATATTTTTAAATTTTGGAGTGTCTACCCCCTTTGGAAGTTAAAAGAGGGAGGGGCTTGCTGAGGTGTCACCCTCGTCACTTGACGGAGGTTCAAAATTATGAAGTCCGTCACCAAAAGCCCTCGTGTTGTTTCTCAGAGTGATGTTAATAAACAATCCTCCTCATCCCTTTATTTTTTGTTGTATATAAACTTTCTTGCCCTCCTTCTCACATTTCTAATTCCCAATCACCGCCACTGCTCTTAATGACATTGTTATACTCAGTATTAATTTTTCTTGTTTTTGGTAAAAAAAGTTCAAAAATTGCTCATTTTATAATTTTCGATAATTCATGATTAAATGTCTCAATTTATTTACTTCAGTCTAATGTCGTTTACTATTAATTACTATTAATTATTATAATAAGGTACAAAATGTCTAAAGGGGGAAGCTAATCACAATTTTCGTATTTTTGTAGCATGAAATATGAACACCTAAAATAAGGAAAATATAAAAATGATACATAAAAAAGGATTTTTTTGCAATTTAAATTGTAAATAAAATGTAGTTCCTATTTTATATTGCGGTCAATCTGACCATTACATTTTCTCATATTAGTGACCAAGATTTTTTCTTCTTTTTAGTAAAAGTGATTTTGTGAAAACATCACAATTACGAATAATTCTTAAGATATTATTCTCCACTCAGAACTCCAATAATATTCTTAATTTTTTTGCAAAGTTCATCCAGAAACGTTTTGATGGTAATTGTAAGCTTTGTTTCTATCACTTTTGATTTGGCTCAAAATGCATTCCAGAAAAATGCTTACGGGTCTTAAAGAATCAAGGAAACTTAAGCCACCAACAAAATTAACGGCAAATAGCACTGCCGATCTCTCTTTGAACTGCCTTAAACGCCGTTATTTTTATCAATCAAAAATTATTTTTGAATGATAAAAATGTGGGTTTGCGTTTCCTTATTGATAGTGGAATAGATATTGACTTAGTACCAGCAACCGCAGAAGATAAAGTAATAATGATTATAAATTTTATGCCAAAAATGAAACAGAAATTCTAACTTATGGGATTAAAATATTTATTCTGAATGTAGGACTAAAAAGAGCCTTTCAATAGCCATTTATTATTACAAAAATGAGAAACGTAATTATTGGTGCAGATGTTTTATTGGTGTAAAGAAGATTGTAAGACCAATATTATTGGTGTTACCCATCTTAATGTTCATAGAGAAATTACATCAATTTCTGATACAGCTAACTTAAGTACGAGTACAATGGATAATTCGCCTAAGTGTCTCCATTTGTTATGTAATTATCCTGAAAAAACTAAGTCAAACTTAGTGTTAACTAACGTTAGGTATGATGTTAAATACCATATTGCGGCTAAAAGACAATGTCAAAGCTGACGTGAATTTTAATACGTAAGACTAATTAGCATTAGTCCTAACAATACAGGAAACGAAAAGCTCACAACAACTTGTTTGTTTTCTACTACTTATGTCAGTCTCCACACAAAGGTGTCAGGCACGTAGTGAAGAGAATCCGCCAATCAACCAGATAGAAGCACGTCAACATCTTGTCCCTTGTTGTAATGAAGATAATTGATATTACAACAATTTAATTGAGTATTTAAGTAAACTGTGTGAAATTACAAATTATAACAATTTCACAGAAAACTTACATTCGACAGATTGATACAATATATACATCACTTATGAAACATACAACATATACCTTATATTAATAACATTTTCGACAATTAGCAATAGTTATCTTAATTATACATTAAACTAATTTACATATAGTAAAACTATAATCTTAGTTATTGGACGCTGATGCGTTCAAGTTTTTTTTAATTGTTACTACCCCGACATAATACAGCTCTTTAACAATTCTTGCAAGATGTTACTGTAAAATTCCTGCATTATCAGTATTTTTCTCTTGTATAACTTCTCTTTTCTTAAAATTCATTAATCCTCTGCAGTAGTGTTTCTCTACCTCTAATCCGCAGACGGCGGCGATCCACCGGTATTTGCTGCCGATTTTCAAAAGATTTTAATGTATTTTCTAAGATTATTTAAACTCCATTTCTACTTTCCACAAATATAAACCTAACACAAAAATAAGAACGTAAATAATACGTATACATCAAAAGAGAACGTTTCAAATATAAACATAAGTTGAAATCATTAAATGTTTTATACGTTCTAGAATCAACATTTCATTCAATAAATGAACTGCTGCTCTGCTATCACATTCGAAGGAGTTCGGACGCTGCACGTGACAATTATTTAGATAGTTGTGACGTTGGCTGTTCGCGATTTTCTCTTAACAAACTTCGGAGACCTTACAGTAATTTGAATTGCATAAAATAACAATTTCTTTTCAACCCAATAAAACGTGATTAGGTAAGTTGGGTGTAGATAAAAAGGGATGTAAATTAGATTACAGATAGTAATATATAAATAAAACAGAATTGAAAGAAAAATGAAGAGAGATTGAAGATAACGTCAGGTTGATAAATATTTGTAAGTTGAATAACAACACCACAATTAATCCTTTTGATTGAAACGGATTTTAGTTACTTCATTAAGAATCTGGATATCTCTCGATAAAGAATATAACTATCCCTCTGTTATAAAGCTACCAAATTAAATTGTTGGTCATTTTTTAGACTTCTTATTTATGAGAAAAAATCCTTTTCAACTATTTCAATAATGAACACCTAATAAAGAAATCTATCGGATATTAATGCAGCGCTTTGACTCGAAGAAACAAGCCTACGTCACGTATATCAAATTTATTTTAAAGAAAGGTGCAGCAATTATCATACTAACTAAAAATTACACACACACACACACACACACACATATATATATATATATATATATATGTATGTGTGTGTGAGTGTGTGTGTGTATGTATGTATTACAAAAATTCTCGTATACGTGGGTATGCGAGTGAAAATAAGCCCAGCACGGAAGATAATGGCCAATGATACTTTATTCACAAATGTTCAGTATGACGAACAGGTAGCAGAGTTTTTACAGTAACACAATAAACAGAAAACAATGCACTTGTATAAATTAGAAACACAGATACAGGAACAAAAATAGGACTTATAATGACAGTCACAATTGTATTAGCAACGTTCAGCTCATCAGCGTACCAGTTCGAACTACGGACACACCTCCGCAGTAATACTTGCACTTCCAAAGCACATACCGGCTGCTTCTACAAATTCACTCGGCCATGCTACCGTCAGTTCCTTGGCAAATTCACTCGGCCAAAAGCAGACTATTACTCAATTGATTTCCCGATCGATCTCCAAAGCAGACTACTCCGTCTTTGGAACTTTCTTTTTGCGTAGGTGGTGAAGCCGCCTTCCAGCCCGAATCTGAAAAGCTGCTGTGACTAATTGGGACGTGGAGATTTTACTTTGTAGAAGAGAAATACATACAACCAATCAGCATGTAGAGATGGCTTGAAAGGGGTGGGAGGTTGACAAATGAGAACAGAGTGGGTGAAATCTTACAGGTGGAGAGGGTGATCGCGGCGTCATGAGAATGGATATTTTTCTGAGTTTTGTAGATCTTGTCACGGTTGAGAGGGTGTAAAGCTATCTGATGAAGTCTGCTGCTCTTATGGGTACTCTATTGTATATTGGTATGATTATGTGTAGTTAGTCCGGAGTGAGGCTTAAATAAGATTGTGAAAAGTTTATAAAGAGATTTTTAGCAATTGTTTCAACTTCAAATAATTTGCAATCAATGGTGCATCAGTTCTGACTCTAACTCAGAAGATGAGATATATCAAATTAGAAAAGATTGGATATAGTCATGCCAACAATACTGATAATTTATTTAAAACCATTTAAAAGAACTTAAATGAAGGACATCCAGAAGAGAGAGAATGGTAAACCAGAATGCGGTTCCTCTCTCATCCCCTCCCCCCACGATTACTTTGCTTTCCATTACTACTTTAAATAGCGGTAGCATAAGGTATTTAGTTCACTTCATTTCTTTTATACTGACTTGTCTTGCCAGAAAATCCGGTTCTTTCTCAAAGTGGTAGAACAGAAGTAGGCTGGTGGTGGTCAGCAGTCTCCATAGTACTCACTCTGCAATCACGAAGACAGTGAATTCTGGAATCGGACTACAGGACAGGAACGTCTACCAAACGAGTGATGACAACAGAAGGATCAGAAGGGATCTCCTTGTTGACATCTGCGTCTGTAAACATATGAGCTGGCTTCAAAAGATTTGGTTAGCTGTGCCAAGGATAAGGAAAGGTGGATCTGAGTGCCCAGCGCAATGCTGTAAAAAAAGGTCGGGTGAGTTATGCTGAGGATGAGGAAATATGGGTTTGCACGTCCAGCGCAATGCACCAGAAAGTGATTTGGATACGCCCAAAGTGAGTCTTGGAACGCCCAAAGTGCTGTAGACGAAAAAGGTTGAGATGGATCATCCAGCATAATTCTGCAGAAATAATCTGATAACTTACGCTGAGAATGATGAATACAAGATTCGAGAGTCCTGTACATTGCCACAGAGAACTTTGAGCAAGTTCCCCGAGGACTAAGGCGAATCGTATTCAACTAAAAATGTTGAAATGAAACTTCGCCTGAGAACAAAATCTATGTCTAGCCGAAGAGTATCATAAGTGGGTATTGCAGAACAGTTAACTGTATACAGTATAATATCGTACTGTAAAAGAACTGCATGAGGATTTGTAGTAATATCCGTAAAATGCAGGGGGGAATTTCAAAAATATCAGTAAGACAAGATCGAAAGTTTGAGCTCTAAACAGAAATAATGGCGTGGAATTGAGTAGACTCGTTAGGAATAGCTGCCATAATTATTTGAGATTTGATTTGGTTAAACTAAAGCTGAGCACCATCCTCCCAAACCGGGAGTGTTTCGATCGTCACACGTGAATAAACACGGTAATACAGTAAAATGAAAGTCGGAATTTAACATGGCAATGAGAAAAAAAGAATTGTGAAGTCCAGAAGTGAGTAAACAAATTCATGGCGCAAGAATCGAATCGGGTCGGTAAACGCCAGCAAATTAAAAATGAAGAAAAAAAGACTCAAGTCGAAAAGACGAGCTGAAAAATCTCCAAAAGTAAGAAAAAGGTGTTTCAAAAATGGTAAGAATCCTTAGTGTGGAAAACGGAAGGGTCACCAATGTTGCATTAAACAATGAGATCCGAATAGCAAGGTAATCCTACGCATGCCAACAGTGACTGCATTAGATTTTTCAACTTTTATTTTAATTTTCCTGGTGTCGAAATACTTTTCAACTATTTTAAGGTGTTTATCGAGAGCAAAGGTGACTGTCTTTGGATTTTTGAAACGGACCAAAACGCCTGTATCGTCAGCATATATATTTAAATTTGTGAAAGAGTAATTTGGGATATCAGTAAAGAAAATAACGATGTTCCCAAAAGTGATCCTTGTGGAGTTCCTGCATTAATACTACAGAGGGAGGAGAGTGTGTTGTTAATTTTGACCTGAAAGGTTCTACCATTAATGTACGAGTGTAAGAGATGAATGAGAGGTGGTGTGAATTTATTTGTAATCAGTTATAAATGAAACCCTCGAACCACACGCGATCAAAGGCTTCTATATATCCAGGAAAACGGCGCCAGTGCTTAGTCTTTTTTGAAAACCAGAAGTGATTAGTTCTGTTAATTTGAGTAGGGGATAAATTGTAGAAAGTTGTTTGGTGAATCCATATTGATTTAGATTAATTACGTTGTTATCGTTAATGAAGGCTTTAATTCTATTAACAATAAATTCAGTTAATTTGCCAAGAGTGGGTAAAAAAGAAATAGGCCTATAACCGTTTGTAAAAAATGAGTTTTTACCAGGTTGAGGTATATGATAGCAGTTTTCCAATTAGCAGGAAAGTGGTTTAGTTTTAGAATAATGTTAATTAAATAAGTAAGTATAAAGATAACTATAAGTGGGAAGTTTTTGATCATTTTGTTAGTAATGGCGTCTTTTCCTTGAGCTTTTTTAGTATTGAGTTTTTTAATATTAGCAATAATTTCTAATGGTTATTGATGCTGGGCTGGTGAGGGGGGAAGTAATTGGATTTCGAAAAAAAGTTTGAGTGGTTTTACGCACATCTAAATCAAAGTTGGGGGAGGGGCTTGGTTGATCTTTCATTATTTTGGAAATTTTGCTCAAGTGTGGTTGCGAGAGCTTCAGATTTAAGTTCATCTGTGAATAAAGCTGCTTGTCATTGTATAGAGTGTTGGGATTGGGCCCCAATTGCTTTGCTTTTCAGTACTGCCTTATATAGGGGTAACAGAAGGTATTTAGTTCTCTCCAGCTTCACTTCGTTTATATTGCCTTGCCTTGCCAGAAAAGCCGACTCGTCCTCACAGTGGTAGAACAGTAGTAGACTGATGGTGTTCAGCAGTCGCCACATAATTAAATGTAAATCGAAATTTCTCTATTCCCCTTTAATAAATCTCTAACAATTTTATGCAATTCATTGCTTGTTCCAACAAAGTTGGTCCCGTTATCGCGAAATATTTTTGAAGACTTACCTGTTTTAAGAAATCTTTTTTAATACTCCAAGAAATACATCACTGTAAGTCATACTTTTGTTTAGTTGCTTTCTCCTTATAGTATTTCTATCTCTTAAAATCCGATAAATGTTTTCTTGTAAATATAAGACTTCCTTCGGAACCTATACAAAACTATAAATTCGATAATAATTAATTACAAGATAAGCAAAAATATTATTATCAGGCAATAATATTGGATGTTCTTGGAGAAATCTTAAATTATTTAAAAGTCTGAACGTTTAAAAGTTCAACAATTTTTTTGCATGGTAAAAGCCTTCCTTACCTTTCTTCAGGTGCTGGATTTCTTCTGAAATCTTTAATATTTGAGTCACATTCCCTTAACTACCGCAGGTAATTCAATGTCGTTATGAGTTTCGCTTTTTTCCACTACAATAAGTATAGGGACACCAAATATAGACTTTTTTTTGTCTTAAACTTTCCGAGAAATCAATGCTTTTCTTCTCTTTCCTTATTTTAAGAAATTTGCTCTCTTTTTTTTAAATTTTTTTATCGTCTTCATTTATCGAATCTTTCCTAACTTCTTTTGAAGTGAGGAAATCCTCAACATTCTAGAGCTTTCAAAATTTTTTAACATTTTATTTTATTTCGTCTAGTCGCGAAATATATATCCGCAATATTGAGCTCCTATGAATGCACAGCACATAATTATTACAAAAATTTCGTTCCAGTGGACATGTGGAGAAATCAGTCAAACTCGGAGGATAATGGCAAATGACGTTTTATTCACAAATATTTATGACTAGACGAACACATGAAGCAAAACTTGATATATTAATAGCACTATTAGGAAACTCAGTTCTTGTATAGATTAACTGCATAACAGGAACAAATTCCGCACTTAGACAGATCAGCAACACAAATACCAAGCAACACTTATAATGACAGTCACGGCACTTTCAATAACATATAACTCACCAGCTTAATAACTTTCTCTACAAAAAAAATCTCCTAAGTAATACTTCACACGAATTTCGACAACTTCCAGTTATTACGGCAGATGTAGGCAGCTTCTATCTTTATCAATTACGACAGCTTCACTCAGCCAATACCAAACCGACTCCCTCAGGATCTGTATGTCTCCGTTTATATATCTGTTCCGGCCAGATGTGACATAATAGGAAAAATTCAGGAATGTATAGAATGTCCTAACCAAGAAACCTACAATATTCCATTATTTTATAGAAAAATCATTGTATCACCGAGTTCTTCTAAAAGTCGTTAAGGTTGAGGGACCATTGCTTAAGCTTTCATTGGTAGTGAAATCTATGTAAATGTCTCTCCTCCATTACAAGAGTAACGTTACAAAGAAGCATCATAGCAGGTTCGTAACATTGATCACCACCTTTGCAAACTGACTTTCCTGTAGTCTCATGACCAACAACTATGATCAGTTGCTAGGAATGGAGCTAGCCAATCAATGTGAATGACAATTGGCTTGGTGTCGGGATATCTCTGAGCTCTTAAGGCAACATCTTTTTGTTTTTCAATAGCAGTATAAATCTCTTCCCAGTTCCGCAGTAGCCCGAACTTAGGCCTCTCTGTCGCTTCCAATTCATTCGTTCTCTGATCAGTTTGATTCGTTCTCTGGCAAGCGCATGTACGCTTTGAGATGTGATTATAAGGCTCTTATGTATTTACCCGGCGAGAAAGGCGTTTTACCTAACAGTCCAAAGAGAATATTACCGGGAAATTGCAACGTTCGCCTAAAGAGCATCTCAGATGAAGTCTATCCAGACACACTTGAACAGAAACAGCAAACTGGTCATTTGAGCATGTGGATACCTGAGAGATCCCGCAATGAATTTTTCAATTTTTTTTCTCTCAGGGATCTTGGTCATGACTCCACCAGCAGTTCCTATTCCAAGCGAAAGTGAAGCAACATCAACTAAAATCACATACTTGATTTCTTCATCAATGCTTCTTGTTAACACAGTAGCTTGAACTGCAACACCATAAGCAACTGCCTTCTCTACGTCTTCATCAGTCTTCACTTTGGCTTACTCGTTTCTGTGGAAACAACTTCTCCATTTCCTTTATTCTCCTCTATTGGCTATTTATCATCTATCTTCTCTTCCGAAGTAACTCAATTTTCATTTTTAGTTTCTACAGTAGAACTTTCTTCGGATTCTTCTGTTGTACCATTTTAAGCGCTCTTGTCCGGCTGTAATCCTGTCCAATTTATCTTGCCCTGCTTTCATTTTCTTCACTAAGCATTCTTGTTCAGCCTCCATTTGCTTCAACAAGCGTTCTTATCAGACTTTCCTGTCGGCTTTAATTGAATCCATTAATTCTCCATTTCCTTTATTCTCCTCTATTGGCTATTTATCATCTATCTTCTCTTCCGAAGTAACTCAATTTTCATTTTTAGTTTCTACAGTAGAACTTTTTTCGGATTCTTCTGTTGTACCATTTTAAGCGCTCTTGTCCGGCTGTAATCCTGTCCAATTTATCTTGCCCTGCTTTCATTTTCTTCACTAAGCATTCTTGTTCAGCCTCCATTTGCTTCAACAAGCGTTCTTATCAGACTTTCCTGTCGGCTTTAATTGAATCCATTAAAGCTCTAAATTGCTCCTCCGTGACTTTATTCTCCATTGTTCTGATCACAGGTCTTCACTCCGGAATCCCTATTCTGACCTGAATGTTACAACATACAAAATTGCCACAAATTACAAATGCTACAAAAATTATAGATCTCGTTTGAATGTATGAGTGAAACCAACCTAATACAGAAAGATAATAGTAAATTAGCTTTATTCACAAATATTCAGGATAAGACGAGCCCCGTTAACAAAATTTGGACAGATTAAAAGCAAATCACGTAACAAAGCATTTGTATAGATTAACGACATAACATGAGCAAATAAGTACTTGCACATATCAGCAACACAAACACAAAACAGCCCTTGTGATGACTGTCACACACACATTGCATTTTCAATAAGTTTCACCTCACCAGCTTACTGGTTTGCACTACATATAAATATCCAAATTAATATTTTTCATAAACTCCGACAGCTACCGGCAGATACAGATCTTTTTCCGGTCAATTCACGCTACTGCTTCAGCCCCTTCCAACAGCTTTACTCGGATCATTCCAATCGATTTCTCCAAACTTTGCATCTCTCCGTTATGGCTGTTTCTTCAAAGTGAGACGTCACAGGGAAAATTTAAGAAATGTCCATAAGTTTCATCTTAATAGAATTATAGATAAAATGTCAGCCTTTTCAAGAAACATCATTTTGTTACCAAGTTTGGAAATTCCTATGAATGTTTTAGTACCAAAAGCTTTTTAAAGATTGACTGGAGGCTTATGGCCCCCCCCCCCCCTCATTAGTTGAAACGGAGACTTCGTTTGTTCCTTAAGGTATAACTTGTTCCAAGTATAAGTTAAGGATAACAGGGTCTCGCCCCAAAATTTATTTCTGAACTCACTGATCTACAACATTATCTTTACTCCATCCATAGTAGTATAAGTATATCTTTTGGATACTCCATTTTGTTCTGGGTGCAAGTATTGTTAGATCCCATTTCAATTCCTTGATCTTCTAAAAAATGCACAAAATCAGTGTATTGTTAAATTATTTCCCATATTATCGTACTTCACCCTTATTACTTTAGATATCGTAAGATGTTTGCAATGAAATTTGATAATTTTAACGAACTCTAAAGCTTCACTTTTGTGCTTAATGGGATAAACAACTACTTCAAAAAAATCCTCTATAAATAAAATAAAATATTTGTGGCCTCCTAATGACATCGTTTGCATTAGTAATGAAAATACCTGTGTTAATTAAAGCTAAAGATTTATCAGAATAGAATTTTCCCAAAGAATTAAATGGTTTACGTCATGTCTAATCAAGACGACACGACTCAAAATCGATTTTATCATATTTAATTTTAAGTAATCCCTTAACAAGACTAGAAGTCCTACAAAAATACCTGGCATTAACGTGATTACATTTGTCATGGCAAGATTGTAGATTTGGATCAGTTGACGACTTAAAAGGTGTGACTATTTTTCTGGATTTTATGTTCACTAAGTAACTATAATAAAGCCCGTCGTATAGCGTTACTGTCAATAATTTTCCTGGCGTCCGTATTATGTACTTCTTCATTCTGCCATTTCTTCCTATGAACAATGTACCACTTTGATCAAATCTCGAACCTGCAATTATATTGTGACAAATTATATATATATATATATATATATATATAAATGTGTGTGTGTATATAATATTTCGAGTTAAAAAATGATGAGCACTTGAGTTTGAGATGAATAATTTACTGGCGAATTTACAGTGATTATTATTAGGTATAATATTTAATGTAGTTAATTAAAATAATACACACACACACACACACACAC
>BMAW01085756.1:0-25658 GCA_019974015.1 Nephila pilipes | reverse complement strand
CGTTCCTTCTTGTTTTGTTAGCGTCATGCGTTTTCTGTATCTTCATCAATTACATTAGTTTTCAGATCGTTTGCCTATAAAGAAGACCCGTGTGGTGACCGGGGATAACAGAATAGTCTCACTGTAGCTCATGCATGTCGTAAAAGGCGACTAAAATAGGTACCCAGCGCCAGGGGGTATAGCCAGGCACCCTGCCCCTGGGGAGTATATCAGAGGACCTCAGGGACTTGCCTTCGTTAGGTAAGTACGGGCATCATGACCCCGAGGCACCCTAGTGATCTTTTTCTATCCCATGGAGGTTTAATGCCTTTGGTAAACAAGGGTGACGACCTCCGGGTTACCTTAGCGATCCTTCTCTATTTTAGACCCTCCTTCTTGTCAACCAATTTGTCTTTTGTTCAATTTCTTCTCGTCTAGACCAAAGTTAAATCTTGTTTGATGTAGCATAGCCATATCTGGCTCTTGCGCCAATAAAATTTACTTTCTCGCTTGACCCTTCTTGTCGATCAATCTTTTTTCATTGTTTAACAGTCTAGATCATAATTTATCTTGTTTGGCGCAGTATGGCCACGTCTGGCTCTTGCGCTAATAAAACTTCGCTATCATCATATCATCATCATGCCTATGAAGAAAAGCTTTACTCAAGCGGAAGCCATTTCTTATTGCGAGTAATCAAATTAAATGGAAACAAATGAACACTGAAGCCCCATCAAGAATACAATTTACAAAAAGCTCTCAAAATAGGGGGGGGGTATTACACGACGAATCACAAAGTAAGAATACGGGTCGTTTGCAGAAAATATATACTTCAGAAAACAGGGATTTTCCCTAATTGAGGCGCAGAAAGCTGATCGGCGAATAGAATTCCCAGGACTCTAAGAATGAAAGCAAAATAAAGACTCGATGTGAGAAAATTGCGCTAAACCCCAGATTTTTGGTTTAAAAATATGATAAATCGAATTAACCATAAATAGTGATGAAAAATCCTCGTTATCACTTTATTTCTTTAATATTAATGCCAATCCGAATTCAATCCAAACAACTTAATGTTTCTATTTATTTTCCTTTCAGGCCTTTGCAAGTGTAGGTGAAATCTATCATCCCATTTCAAATATAAAGCTGTATTGGATTAATAAATCCTTATTGGAAGTGAAACTCATCACTCATCTCTCATTTGAGAGTCGAATTTAATCACCGTTAGAAGCTTAGAAACTAGGATTAATAGCTCAAAATAAACGGCATGCATTTCTATCGAAAATAAGAAAATTTTCAAAACATGGGAGGGTTTTTGTTTGAAAAAGAAATGCCGGTTTACACCACAACTTTCTGACAGTTTAATAACTTTGGCCTTCGATTTCGCCGATGGAAATTAATGAACAGGTTTAAACTAAAAAGAATGGATAATCCCGAATGTGGAAAATATTGCGTAATTACAAAAAGGCCATGATCGAAATTTTCAACGTGATGGTTATATATCGATTTTTTTAACCCTTTAGGGACGGCACGCCTTGACGTAAGACGTTCCCTGGCGAGGAAGGGAAATCGAAAGGAACCGTCTCACGGGGCCAGGGATTTCACAGGGCTAAGCGTAACTTTAGAGAAAAAAATCTCAAAGAAAAAGTTCTCTTCCTATTGTTATGATTTTTGGTAAAATGTTAGATTATTATTGAAACTAATATATATTTTAAAATTGGCATTCTTCGTAACATTTTTTCCTTTAATTTGCAGAAAAGTGTATATAAAAAAATACTTATTTTGAGAAATAATTTTTAGAAGCGCTATTGAAATTATTCTGAAGTTTATCGACAAAACACATCTATAAACTTTAAAATGAATAAAAAATATACAAGAAAGACTATTTACAATAAGAAACAAAACTTAATGTGAAGACCGAGTGTGGTAATTCTCGAAGCGCTGAGAAAAGCGAAGTTATGTTTTGTCCGTCTCTAAAAAAATGTCCTCCCCAGAATCAATAGAAATATTCTTTTCAAGCTTTTCAGAAAATGAATCACACTCTTATCATTAATTGGCTCCTCGACCATGTGAGTATGCTCTTCAGACAACACTTTCTCGAAATTATGAACGTCAAGGCTCTCCGAAATAAAAAGGGAAGTAAACGAAATACATCCAAAAGCAACGCAAAGTCAAATTGTATTGACGGTAAAACAAAGAAAGGAAATATATATATATATATATATATATATATATATAGCAAAAACCATTAAAAAAGCATTTGGGAAAAAAACAGAAATAACAACTGTACATTTGGTGGAAATTTAAAGAGCGGAACTCAGTTTGTTTACATTACGCTTTCCCTCCTCAACCACAACGCCTGTTGAGCAAAATACTGAAATAAGACAGACTGTGATCAAACTGGAGATCAAGATCTCTTGACACAGCTATTCAGTTCAAAAGCAATGGACACAGGACGCCATCTAGAGATGTTCAGAAAACGTTCCTCCTTAAAATGCGTTATCGATCTGCCCTTGAGTTCATTCTGAAGTGATGCGTATTTGGTTCCTTCGGCCTTGAATGACAATCGCGAGTGATGCGTATATGGAATGTTCGACCCGAAAGGGTTTAGCTCAATGGTTCCCAAAGTGGGTTCCACGAAAAAATTTAAGGGTTCCGCGAGATAAATTTTATTTGATTAAAAAAAATAAGAATGGTGTGATGGAAAAATAAGAATGAGAAGCTGGGTGTTAAAAATATGTTGCGGCAAAAGCCAAATATCGTAACAAACTTAATTGTGCACCAGAAGTGGCAGTTCAGGTATCAAACCTAACGCCTAATTTTAAGAGAATCATGGAATCAAAGAAGCAGATGCATCCTTCACGTTAAAGATTTTCCTTTTATTTTAGTTTATGTTTCGTAATTTTATTAATTATTTCTATGATGAATTGATTTTTTTTCGAGTTTTGCTTAATTCAATAAAATCTGAAATACCAAAATAATACTTGTTTCATTTAATATCGGAAATTAATTTTGAAAAGTCGTTAATTAAAAAATATCCAGGGCTCCACGATCATTTGCAACAAATTTTGGGGTTCCACGACCGAAATAGATTGGGGACCACTGGTTTAGCTTATCGATTCCTATTAATAAGTATTTCTATATATGTTTTGATAAACTGAAACAAAATACGAAGGAGTATTATAAAATCTTAATCATTCCTAGAAATAAGCCAAGAAATGTCTGGATAACATTTATTCTGCAAATTAACTGTCCATTATGTACACATTGTTATAAATTGCAGCTATTAATGTAGATTTGTTTAGTTTCAAAAAGTCATGGATTGAAGTAACTCACGGCACGGCGAAGATAGTGCTCAATAAAAATCATTTGGCGGAGGTTCAAAATTACGAGATCTGTCGAAAATTGGCTTCGTGTTGCTTCTAGTGCGACGTTAATAAAACCAAATCAAATGCTCATTCCGCTGAGTTCTCCAACTACAGGTTTCAAAAGATGAATAAGCGAGGGGAGAAATGCATAACTCTTGATGGTGACTATGTAAATAAGAATGATAAATAAAAGTAAATATCGATCTCGAATATTTTAGTAATAATTAAAAATTAACGGAACTTTGGGCAAATAGTTAAGTTTTTGTGACTTTACGTGTTTTTCAAACCTACGTCTACATAAAATCAAATAAATCCATATTAATAGCTGTAATTTACAACAATATTTACATAAAGATAAATTAATATACTGAATAAATTCTATCTACATATTTCAGGTAATTCCTTAGAGTAATAAATCAAGTTTTATGATATCCTTAGGGACTTATACTTTTTAGATAAGTACGGTCATTATGAACCCGTGTCTTACCTTCCCATCGTGTTTACTATCTTAGTAAACACGGAGATGCGACCCCGGGAAAGCTGAGCCCTCCTTCTTAGTTTTCTATACACCTTCTACGTCCTCTTTTACCCCCCCCCCCCCGGTTTTTAAAACGTCTACATCACATTTACACCTTCTTGGCTGCAGCATGTAGCTGGGATGATCCACGTCTAATCTGGTCGAGACTTCAAGTTCTCTTGTGGGTTTGGTGCGGATGTTTGGAGAGGTAAGTGATAGCTCATGGGTCATACTCGTCAAAGACCGAGGCTCAAAATAACGAGGTTCGTTGCCAATAACTCTCATGTTGCTTCTCAGCGTGACGTTTACATACAATCAAATACACAATCAATTCAATGAAAATGTTAACTTATTTCTGCACAATAACTTCGTAACACATTTTGTCTGAATTGTTTCCCTTTTATTGCCAAAGCAATTACATGGAGCAGGAAGAATAATCTGAAGTATTTAGCATAATTTTATATCTTCTTTTCGATATAATTTCTTCATATAATGAATCTTTCTTAAGAAAATTGATATCTATGCCATTTTATTCTAATTGTTACTATGTTATCATGTATTACAGTTTATGCACAGTTGCAAAAAAGAGTTATGCATTATTATTGATAATTTGTTTTCATTTTTTTGTAATTAACCAGTGTGAACAACAGTTATTATTCCAATTGTTATTTAATTAACTTTGATTTGCAATAATCCATTCGCTACATAATTGCTTATTTCTGTAACTGGTTCATTTTACGAAAGAAAACCAATTAACTTATTTCTTGAGTACGGTTATTTAAAGAATAGATATCGAAATTTCTAAATTCTTATTTATATTTGCCTCTGAAATACAATTCCGTGTGTTTCAATTGCTAAAAATAAAACAAAAAGTGCGTGTGTAAGTACTTTATTTGCGTTTAATACTATTAACTTTTTTTCCCATTCATTCAACAAAACTGTTTACCTGCTGAGGATGTAATTATAGTGCGTAGTCAGATAATTATTACCATTTGAAGAAACGGGAAGTTTATTTCTTCCCCCGCATTTTATTAATAGATAAAAATACTTCATACACAATTTATTGAGCTTTGATAATTCATTCGTAAAGAATTGCTTGAAAATTAATCACAAATAAGTTCTCCGATCAAAATTATCTGAAGCTATAACAATTTTCATAATTGTTTTAAAGGATTGCAATTGAATAATTCTTTTGTTCCCCACACAATCATTATTAATAGAATTCACACTTGGCTTGTTTCTCTCGTGTCAATTGCAAACTGCAATTCAGTTCAGTTAAGTAAACTAAATTTCCTAAATTACTTAGCCGTAGTTTTCTAATTAATTGTCCTTTGCCGTAAACAAGTATCCAATTAATCCTTGACTTGAAACCTCTAATGATAACACCGACGAATAGGCTCTGGTTACTCAAGATGTAATTGAAACTAAATTATAGCATACAGAGGCGAAAACGGGTGAAAGTCTCTTATTTTCAAAAAAATTTAACTTTACTACAAAGCAATTTTTGTGGTTGTTTTGAAGCATAATCTTAAAGGTTTATCCTTTTCATTAAAACATCGTCTTGTTTCAGTAATGGTTTCATTAATTAGTTAACTAGTTAATGATTCGTATAAAGCTTTTTGGTTGATTGTTCATTAATATCGCACTTTTAAGCAATCCAAGGGCTATTGGTGACAAAGCTTATACTTCAAAACCTCGGCTGAAGTCAGTAATGAGGAATACATATGAAATATTATCTTTTCCTCTCCCAACTTTGTGTCTTTGGAGAGGATTCGCGCGATTTTCTCTTCACAAACCTTGGGGACTTTAATTGAGATTGATTACATAAAATAACAATTACTTCCCGATCAAAAATGAAACGTGATTGTGTTAATTAGTTAGATGCAGGAGGAAATAAAGTTAAGTGATTCGGATAGGATGGTATATAAGTAAAGGGAAATTTAGAGGATAGAGGACGAGTGTGGTTAACTCTGAGTGCATTCCTAGCAAGAGTTCGATAATATCAAGAGTTGTCAATGGCAATAACTGTCGCAAAGGAATTAATAAATCAAAACAATCTCAACTAGAAAGGTTCTGCTAAGAGCGTATTATTTTAGTAATATTTGAATAGGTGGATTTATTCGGAGAGCGAGAACTCCTTAGATTATTATATTACAGTAATTGATAACTAAATAATTTAGTTGGAACTGAGTTGTGTGTCTTCATAAGCTATTAACTTTTATAATCAGTTATATTCAATCATATTATGGCACAAGAGTCGGGTAGAAGTAATCCAACTCCAAAATCTTAGCATAGCGACAACGAGAGGATTAAGAACCTTGATAGATTTTACCTGAATCATCCCCGCTGCGTTCTGTTTCTTTAGTGGCATTAGGGTTCGAACTTAAGACTCAATGTAAACAACACTGAGCCTGAGCTCGCTACCATAACAGCTCGGCTACTATATTTGCTAAATGTGTCAAAATCGGCAATAATAATTTTGAAAGCACGAACCTGGTCCCTTTTACAGAACCATGTTTAAGATATTTGATTATGTTCCATAATCTTTTCCATTCAGCATTATATAGAATTTTATTCAAATATTTTTTGAATAACACTTAACTGGTTTTTTAACTGATCCACATCGAGTAATTCGTTACGTTGGGTTATTCGTGAGTTTCCCTTAACTCCCCTCGGGGACTTTATAGTAGACTGAATTGCAAAAATAGCAATATCTTCCTTAACAAAACGAAGCTTTATAAGATTAATAAGAAGATATTTAAGTGATGTGAAATTATTTAAGTATAAGGATATATAAATCAGAATTAATGGAAAATGAAGGAAGGTAGAGAATAAGAACTTGTCGTGTCAGATAAATGTTATTTGGATTAGTATTCTTTTAGTTTTGTACATTGGAGAGATTTCCACTAACAATATTAAGCTATGTAGTTTTTGCCGATGAAAATTGTTGAATTAATATCAAGTGAACTGGTAAGACAATATTTTTTTACTTAAATCTTAAATTAGGGTAGTGAGTTCAGTTAGGATCCAAGAGACAGCGATATTAGATATTCTAAAATGCTAGTAAATAAAAAAATTCTGTATTATTGTCGAGCGTCTTCAACTGGAGTTTACTAGTTTTTGAATAATGTATTAGATTGAGGTATGGCGCAAGAACTGTGTTACGAAGAACAAACGTCACAAATATAGTACTGGAAGCTACGAGATGGCTTTTATTGACATATCTCATAATGTAGCATATCCATGGGAAAAAAAGTTGATGAGGTTTGTGTTGATGACATGAATGGAAAAGTCGTAAAAAGTTGATGATGACTCATCAGATCTTTTTTTTTCTTTGATATTTTTCATGCCAAACTGTTTTAGCGTTTCGAGAGCAAATTCGATTATCCAGCAGTTTCCATTATACCGCGACACGAACCGTTAATAGAATGTTGACTTAAAACTCACTGCAAGTAGACTTAAAGAATTTGACCACTCGGCAGCATTTTCAAGCGGAAATTACTAATCAAGTTGTAAATTAACCGAAATACTAATATGCTTAAAATATGGAACTTTTTTAAGTTTTCAGAGAGAGAGTTAAAAAATACAGGATGATTCGAAGATTCTTTTGTGCATTTTTCATGAATACTTGACAAACAGAACGTTTAAGAATTGAGTTTTTAAATTTTAAGCAAACAAGATAAGCCATTGAGAAAAAAATAATTTTATTTGTGTTTTCCTCAACATGGGTCCTTTTTTAAGATTCAGGTATACTTTTCTCAAAATCTATTTTATCCACAGAGCTTATTTTGCTTATTAGGAAATGAAGTAATTTCCTATACAGTGAACGTTATTTTTTTTCAATAAACACTCGGAAATCGCAATTATTGCATAATATTTGTATAACAATTATGGAAAATTTGAATTATATATATAAAAAATATAAATACTTAATTTACTTTTCAAATTGTAATTATAATCAGTGCACAAAATGAGAAAAATAGCGAATGTTTGCAATTACTGGAGAAATGTTTAAAAATGCTGTATATTTTCTTAAAAATGTTAGTTCATCCCTTACAAATGTAAATAATATTTATTATTAATTGGTTATACGTAATTATTTATGCTTATGAATGTCATTAGAATTTTTAAGTATATGACCCGTGTGGTGACGGGGATGACAGAATAGTCTCACTGTAGCTCATGCATGTCGTAAAAGGCGACTAAAATGGGTACCTTGCGTCTGGGGGTATAGCCGGGCACCCTTCCCCTGGGGATTATATCAGGGGACCTCAGGGACTTGCCTTCTTCAGGTAAGTACGGGCACCATGACCCCGAGGCACCTCAGTGATCTTTTTCTTTCCCATGGGGTTTACTGTCTTTGGTAAACACGGGTGACGCACTCCCGGGAAACCCTAGCGATCCTTCTCTATTTTCGACCCTCCTTCTTGTCAACCTCTTTTACCTTTTTTTTTTCAACTTCACGTCTAGACCACAGTTTAATCTTGTTTGGCGCAGCATAGCCATATCTGGCTCTTGCGCCTATAAACTTTACATTCACTCACTCACTCACTCACTTTTCAAGTATATTGACAAGTAAGAAATTTCATAATTTTACGTTATTTAAAGTTTTTTGTTTGCTTTGCGAAAGCTTCAGATTTAAAATGTATATAAGTTGAACGGTTTGTAGAACTTTTGTTTGCTAAATGAATGAAAACTGGAAACGATAATATTCCTTAATCTAATTTAATATAGATCTTGAGTATATTCTTGTTTTGTTCCTTTTTAACATTGTTACAAAAAAATTCTTGATCTGGAGAGGATGTAAAAATCAAAATAGTTCAACTCGGAGAATAATGGCAAATGATATGTTATCCATAAATATTCAGGAACCCTTAGACAGATTAAAAGCACAATCAATAAACACATTATTTGTACAGAATAGAGGCACAAAAGGAACAAAATCAGCATTTGAATTCATCAGCAATTTAGATACAAAGCAACGCTTGCAATAGCAGAAATTTCAATAGCAGAAAATAATAGTATAGAAATATGATTCACAATGGCAGAAATTTCAATAACACTCCTGGGGCTGAAGCACGTTAATTCTATCGAGGCTCAAAGTCCTCCCATTAGCATGATGTGAAATCTAGGAAAGGGCCAGCTCAGATGACGTCTTCGTTACTTGACTTGAATTCAAAATTACGAGATCCATTGTCAATAAACCTCGTGTTGCTTCTCAGTGTGACATTAATAAACAATCTCAAAACAATTACAATCAATAACATTCATCTCACATATTTTCTAGTTCAAAACTATGGACAAATCTCCGAAGTAATATTTGGCATGGATTTCGACAGTTTTCGTTAGTCTTGCGGACACGCAAGACGGTTTATCGTTCGGTCATTCCCCAATCGATTTTTCAGGCGTTTTGCAAATCTCTATATTTTTCGTTGTTCTATTCAGGCGTGATGTTAAAAAGAAAATTCAAGGAAAGTCAATTTTTTCGCCCTAATCGAGATTTCAACAAGATTCCAGTATTTTCGGGAAACATCGTTTGATCGCCAAGTTTCTCACCCAGTCACCAAAATTGTCACCAAGTTGAGACGTCATGGTTTAAGCTTTCTTTGGTTTTCGACAACATATATAACAGGTTAATTGAAAAGTCCCCGGCCTGACACATAAATGTTGCTACTAGAAATAAATCCATATGTTTTTTTAGTTTGCCCTAACCCTCAAAAGATGCGTGTATAAATTTGACAGCTGTCAGATCATTAGTTTGTGAATTATAGCATTTTGAGTGAAGCAACTTTTGTTATTGTGAAAAAAATAGATAAAAAGGAATTTCGCGTGTTGATAAAATATTGCTTTTTGAAGGGAAAAAATACAGTTGAAACAAAAACTTGGCTTGATGCCGAGTTTCCGGACACTACCCCAGGAAAATCAACGATCAAGGATTGGTTTGCTAAGTTTAGACGTGGTGAAATAAGCACCGAAGGCGGTGGACGCCCAAAAGAGATTGTTACCGACGAAAACATTAAAAAATCCACAAAATGATTTTGAATGACCGTGAATTGAAATTGAATGAAATAGCACACACTCTAAAGATATCAACTGAACTTGTACATTATATCATTCACGAATATTTGGGTAAGAGAAAGCTCAGTGCAAAGTGAGTGCCGCGCGAGCTCACTTTTGACCAAAAACAACGACGAGTTGATGATTCGGAGCAGTGTTTGAAGATGATCAAGAGTAATAAACTCGAGTGTTTGCGTCGATATGTGACAATGGATGAAACATGGCTCCATCATTTCACTCCGAAGTCCAATGGATAGTCATCCGAGTGGACTGCACACGATGAACTCGCTCCAAATCGTGGGAAAACGCAACAGTCGGCTGGCAAGGTTATGGCGTCTGTATTTTGGGATGCGCATGGAATAATTTTCATTGACTTCCTTGAAAAAGGAAAGACCATCAACAGCGACTATTGCATAGCGATATTGGAACATTTGAAAGCCAAAATCGCCGAAAAACGGCCGCTTTTGAAGAAAAACAAAGTGCTGCTTCACCAAGACAATGCATCGTGTCACAAGTCAGTGAAAACGAATTCAAAAATCCATGAATTGGGCTTCGAATTGCTTCCTCATCCACCTCCAGATCTGGCTCCCAGCGACTATTTCCTGCTCTCAGATCTCAAAAGAATGCTCGCTGGGAAGAAATTTTCGTCGAATGAAGAGGTGATCGCCGAAACTAGGCCTATTTGGAAGCAAAGGACAAATCGTATTACAAAAGTGGTATCGAAAAGTTGGAGGGTCGCTATAATCAGTGTATCACCCTTGAAGGGGATTATGTTGAATACAAAAAACTAATTTTGCCAAAAAAATGCGTTTTACTATGGTAGGCCGGGGACCTTTCAATTGACCTGTTATATGTGTCTGTCTTCCTTTTTAGATTAACTTTGCCGGGAAACGCCATCTCATATTTGCAACAATTAAATAATGTTCAACAAATGCGCTTGATATTTTTTTTTTTTTTTTTGAAAAAATCGTCTTTTATAAGCATTTCCAATTAGTGTACATAATATTAAGGCGTATTCATGTAATACGTATAGAAGTTAACATTTTATTAAAAGGATTACTCGAGATATTTACTCGCACAATATACTTTTCGAAGAAAAAACTCCTCACAAATTTTATAATACATTACAAGTGTAAAAGCTTATTTAAATTCTATTGCAGTTTTAGGGATACACAAAATGAAATGTAATTTTTTCTACAAAATTTTACTTCACACTTAAAATATGGATTTAAAGCTATTAATATTTTTTTAATATTATTGAATTGAAAACTGACAGAATAATCTAATCATTTAAACATATTTCTTTTTATGGGATGGTATTCTAAATTGTCATTCATAAATTTAATGTTTACTAGAAGTCATTAACTCTTACTATTTTAATGAAGTTTTCACATTAATGGGAGTTCTGCTGTAATCAGCACGTTATAGTGATTCAATATTCTATTTCGGAAATCAACTCATAAAATGTTTTGTGCCGACGTTTCATTTCCTTTGTAATAATATACAAACTCCCATTTCCCCCAATTAATTACCTCTTTTAAATAACATCTAAAGTAACCCGAGATCGCTTGCTGTTATAATGGTTGCGTGGCTCAAATAACGGAATATTTGAATCAATGTTTCTTACAAAGGATGGTAATCAAGCGAACATTGTAATATCTCATTTATAAAATTTATAAATGCATTCATTTGAATTGTATTCATATTTTAACTTAGTTAGCGGAAAATAAGGGATATAAATACACTTTGACAACAGATATTCATGTTATTGAGAAAATGTAAACATTATTAACATTAAATATAGTAATTGCTGTTATTATTCAATTCATTCAAAATGCTTTGAATGAAAAAGGTTTTGATCTTCCATTCAAAATGTTTTGAATGAAGAATTAGCGTTCCTTGAAAAATGGTTGTAAATTATTTGCTTCACGTAAAACGAATACAGGGCATAATTAATAACCAATAATATATTGCTCCAATTGCTTCATTAAGATCTGTTTCTTTAATTATGAAATTTAATGACACTGTAACAGGTTTCTTTATCATAATGTAATCCTTTTAATTGCTCAGGAAGAATTGAAAACAAATAAATAATTCTAAGAGTTGCCATTATGCAATATTTTTCTTTCAACTTTGACAGTTTTAGATTTAAATATATAACTGTTATATATTTAGTTAGGTATTAGATTTTTCCATATTTTAACATATACTAACATGTTGTTGTGTTAAGGAAATGGCGTCAACAAAAATGCGAGAGCGTGAAATAAAGGGTATATAGTATTATGCTGAAAACACTGATATTATAATACATTATGATTATTATAATTACATTTAGTTTGTTCAAGGTATATTTGCATTGCCAAGATATATATAAATTTAAGATTTTAATATCCGAACAGAATATTATTGTTGATGTTAATAATTTATCTTATTTTAATATTTCCTTTAATTATTGATTTTTGTGACATAATTGTTTATTTTTATTTATTTATTGTTGTTAACATTCGTATTGGTTTGATACTCAAGAAATTTTGCTTATGAAAGTAGAAATGCATTAAGAATTTGAAAATGGTATTTTCTTTCCTTTATAGTTATTCGTTCTTTGGAGTCTGGGGCTCCGAAATACGATTATTAATTTTCATTTGAAACAATTCTACTTTTCTTCAGAGATTACAGAAAGAAAAGAAGAAAAAGAATTTTGGTATATGTTAAAATCAAATTAGCAAAGCCAATTTCAATTTTTATTTTTAAATTCTTACATTTCTAATTCCTTACATTTATTAACAAGTTGGTGATAGTTTGTTTGTGATTATCAAAAACCGAGGTTGTATTTTTTTTTTTTTTTTTTTTTTTTTTTTTTGTTATTGTGTAAAGGTGATCGATTGAAAATAAATCTGTATATGGTATAAGCATATCATTTTCCTAACATTGCATGATTTTTGAATCCCCACTTTTTTGACAAGTACGATTCCAAGTCACATATACAGTGGCTCAAACAATTGAGGATACACCTTACTTTCACTTGATAAATCCAACTTTTAATGAAAATAACACATTAACTAGAATAGAAGACATATTTTTATTTTTACACGTAATAAAAGGGTTAATTTACAGTAAAAATAATGAAAATCAACAAAAAAATATCTAAAATTAAAAGTTTCACAAATATTTGAAGTAAACATAGGCAGATCTTTACCTCAAAAAATTAAGGATACACCAATGAAATTTTTTCGATATTTTACATGCATAGACAGTTTCAGTATTTTGCTGCATGTCCTTTGGCTTTTATAATGTCCTCCAAACGTCTTGGTACCGATTCGACCAAATTTTTAGTGTTTTCTGGAGATATTTAATCCCATTTTTCTTGTAACACTTGCTTTAAATGGGCTTTGTTTCTAATCTGGTGTTTTTGGACCGCTGTTTCTAGTGTGGCCCACAAATTTTCTATGACATTGATGTCAGGGGACTGTGGCGGTGTGTGCAATTGCTTTTTACAATGAAAAAGACACCAAATTTTGACATTACGTGCCGTGTGTTTGGGGTCGTTGTCGTGCTGAAATATAAAATTTCCATCTAAACCCAATTTTTGTGCACTTTCTTTAAGATTGTTGCGGAGTATGTCTATATAAAGCTTATGATCCATTATACCATCTATAAAAACTAAATTTCCTACCCCATTTGCACCCATACAACCCCAAACCATGACAGAGACACCACCATGTTTAACTGTAGGACGTAAATTTTTTGGATCCAAAGCAGTGTTCGGCTTTCTCCAAACGGTGTGACGACCATCGCTTCCAAAAATGTTGAATTTACTTTCATCACTTCATATAACTTTCTTCCAAAAGTTTTCTGTCTTCAACTGATGAGGTTTTTGCAAACTCCAAACGCTTTTTCAGATTTTGTAAGCTTATGAAAGGTTTCTTTCTAGCTACTCGACTACTATATCCAGCATGTCTAATCACATTTCTCACAGTTTCAGCACTTACACTTCTGCAGATTATTCGAGAAGTTTCTGCAGCTAGTTTGACTGCACTCAGTTTAGGATTAATCTTGATATCTTTTAAAATTTTCCTTTTAGCTACATCACTCAGAATACTTTTCCTTCCTCTTCCACTCTTATTTTGAATTAATCCATCGCGTTTAAATTTCCCAATGATTTTCTGGACACATGAGTGACTTCTACCGACAATTTCCGCTATTTCCCGATAAGATTTTCCCTTCTTAAATAACCTTAATATAAATTTTCTTACATCAATACTAGTCTCTTTCCGAGGAGCCATTTTCCATTTAAAATTACAGCTTTATATTCTCATAACCAACTTCAAAAGACAGAAATAACAGTTGAAAAAGTTTAGGATAAAATTTCCCAAACTTAGATTATTAGTAGCAAGCAAAAAGAAATCAAGTGGTAGTTAAACAAACATTTCATTTGTGTATCCTCAATTTTTTGAGTTAAAAATCTGCTTATGTTTATTTGAAATGCCTCTAAAAATTTTATTTTAGAATTTTGTCGTTGATTTTTCTTTATTTTTACTGTTAATTAAACCTTTTGTTATGTCTAAGAATAAAAATTCGTTTGCACTTCTGGTTAAGGTGTTATTTTGATTGAAAGTTGGATTTATCAAGTAAAAGTAAGGTGTATCCTCAATTGTTTGTGCCACTGTATGATCAAAAGAGTACTGGAAATCCAGATCGGAGGACCTTCGCTCATACCCCCCCCGGTGTGATTCCTTATAATAAGGCCGCAAATTCAAAGGATGTATCATACTGAAATATCAGTAAATTAAATTTGCCTAAGCGGAAAGGGAAAAACCTAAAATTGTGTAAAAGTGTTTATTCAAGTTCTGTTGGATATAGCGAATAAATGGGTAATTAATAATGGCTTCAACCCAAACAAGAAGAGCCATTTCGGAGTTTAGAGAAATGATTGCCAGTGGATTGTTGTCTGACAAAATAAGAACACTTTGAACAAGCAACAAGAAAGAAATTCCGCAACTATATGACTCTTCAAAAACTGGTAAAATATGGAGGAAGGCGAAATAGTAACAGTGCCTGTCTTATTGTCAAAAATTGCAGAAAACTATTAATACTGCTGATGTCTGAAAAAACCTAAGGTTTTAATATATTAGGTACAAATTGTCCAAATAATGTATTGTGTTTAAAATGTTTCAATGAGAGGCCAAAATAATAGTTGTTTTGGTCAATAGATATCTATTTTCTATTTACATATTTTTTATTTATTAACCAAAGATTTTTATTTCTGTTCAAAATTTGTAATCTTAGTATTATTAGATGTTGTTAGACCATTCTCTCTCGTGAGTGTTTGCTGGAATTGTAAACAAAGAAAATAATAGAAAACTACGTTTTATTCACAAATATTCTGATGATGAAGAATCTCAAGTATCAAAACTTGTACTGATTTGATAGCACATCAAGAAACTCTGTACTTGTATAGGTTAGGGACTCAACGGAAATAGAAATGAGCACTTTACAAATTATCAACACTAACAGATAACAAATTATTGGCGAAAACAGTAGTGGAATTTACAATAACGTTCAATTCACCAGGGTATTAGTTCGTACTATGAATAGATCTCCAATGTGTTCGTTTGCACTTTAAAGATAGGCAAATTTTCTCCTTCCCTCTCCCCCCCACCAGTTTCGCATTTCTCCTGTTTCAGCACGACATGAGGTCACAGTGAAGGTTCAAGAAGATTCTATGACTTCTCTCCATATCAATATTTCGGGAAAATTTCAACATATCTAAGAATTTTTATTTTGTCACCAAAATGTTCGCCAAATTTGCCGTCAAGGTTGAGGGTCATTGCGAACTCCTTTCTTGATATTTCATGAAAACTCTTTCATCTATTTTTCCTATTAAGAGAAAGTTTGACAGAAATTTCTTCACAGGTTAGTAACAATATCGAAATAAATGAAAATTAAAATCTTTTCTGTCTTTTTATAGTGATGTTCTGATCATACACTCTGTAACAAAAAAAAAAAAAAAAAAATGACGCACCAAGAAGGAGCTGCTCGATTGTAATGAAATTTCGTATGCTAAAATATTTGCACTGAAGATGCAAATGACTAAAATTTGGTGTCCAATGAATGAATAGCGGAAGCTACAGTGCATTGGAAATGCGCACTCAGCAGGCGTATATAAGAAGCGATTCTCAATCTAATCGTCAAATTTTCTGTTCTATTGGGATTTAGGACATATTTCAACCAACTTAAAAAATGCCTCGCCTCAGAATTCGAACTCATTACGAGCAACTGTCAGAATTTAAAAGAGGTGGTATCTTTGTATTGAAAGAGGCAGGTTGGGAAAATCGGAGAATCACTCGTCATATGGGTCGAAGCGATGCGGCGATTAGAAGAAGCTAGCATGAATGGGTAGATAATGGCAGATTTCAGCGTCATGATGGTAGTGGTCGACCTAGGGCCACAGTAGATCGGGACAACAGAGTGATTGCCAGATCAGCTGTCACAGTGTCTGATTCATCGGTATCAACCATCAGAAGTGCGACACGCACAAGATTGTCCACCATGATCATTTACAGACTGCTCATAGAGCGAAATCTTCGCTCGTACGTATCGCTACGCCACCTGCCACTCACATCTGCTCACTGCCGAGCCAGATTACAGTGGTGCTTCGCTCGATCAGGATGGAATGATGCTGACTGGGGACATATAGTGTTTAGTTACGAATCCCGCTTCCAACTGTGTCCGGACGATTTCGAAGACGTATCTGGAGCCACCCGGGGTAGCGTTTTGATCATGCTCTTACAATTGCACGCTACACAGGCCCTCTACCAGGAGGTATGATGTGAGGAACCATTTCCCTTGAGAGCCGAATGCTTTCGGTCAGCATTAGAGGCAAATTTACAGCACAGCGGTACGACGATGATATTCTGAGACCTGTTTTGCTACCTTCCTTTTTGCAGTACCTTGGCCTTATTTTTCAGCAAGATAATTACAGACCCCATACGGCACGTATTACAATGAACTGTCTTACAGCTTCTCAAACATTTTCTTGGTCATCCATATCTCTTTTCAATCGAGCATGTATGGGATATGATGGGAAGTCGACTGCATCCACCAGGCAATGCTGATGACCTCGCCAGACATTTGGAGCAAATTTCGCAGGAAATACCGCAGGAGACCATAAGGGAGCTTCATCACTCTATTCCATGTCGTGTGGCAGCTTACATCCAGGCTAGAAGTGGGTCAACGCCTTATTGAGCTCGTTATTTTGTAACTATGTAACTGTGAAATAAATCATTCAACTTTTCTATGATATTCATTATTTTCTATACTGTACATAATATTACTATCCACCAATTTTTGTCTCCATCGCATATTTCCTTCTTGGTGCGTCGTTTTTTTTTTTTTATTTGTTATAGAGTGCATTTATGCGCGATTGTGTTTCTGCTGACACACTGATATGTATAAACATTTAATTGAACTGAAAACTGAAAAAATCAAACTTTATTTAAAGTGTTGATTTTATAGCACATAAAATCAACTGGCAGCGATGTACCATGGTGGTACATGTCGTCACAAAAGTGACAAATTCAAAGTTTTAATTCTTTGAAAACGTACAGTATATAGCAATAATCGTAGTTCAGTATATTTTTCCGAACCATTGTAAAATTATAAGACGAAAATGACTCTTAGGATTAAAAAGAAAGTGTATCTTGGTAATACAAGGATAATAAATATCACATGGAACTGAATTAACACTTTGATAGTCATGAACGAGTCAAGCTTATATTCGAACAGTGTAACATAATTCACATAGAAGAGTTCATCTTAATCACCAATATTACCCTGCGTCATTATAGGTACAAACAACACCTGCTGATAAAACTTAGTTTGGCTGCACGAAGAGATTGCAAATGGGTAATTATGAAATGATTTGCATAATGTGTCAAACGTTTGCCCATCTAGTTGATTTTGTTGCATAATTTGACTGGAGTTTTTTTCTAAAATGGCTCGAAAGCAAATGCTAAATAATTCTGATGATGAATATGTTATAAGATGTGTAACGATAGATGAATTTATGCAATTCCTTGTCGCGATGAACTTGCGTTTGGTATTTTTTCCGTCGAGTCGTGAGTTCAAGCCCTGATGCTGCTAAAGAAACGCCATTTAGTGGAGCTGATGCTTGTTATATCTGCCGAAGCTAAAAATCCTTCTGAAGGCATGATGAGGGAGTTTGGAGATAGAGGTGCCAGTTCAGGTTTCGTCCGCTTTATTTGACTGATGTTTAAAATTACAAGGTCCGTCAACTATAGCTCTCTTGTTGCATCTATTTGCGATGATAATAAACCATCAATCAATCAATAAAAATTCCATATTTTATAGAGTTTCACGCACAAAAAGAGTTTTAGAAAGAGAATAAGATATAAATTTATGAAATGGAAAAAAAAAAATGTTTCATTAAAATTAAAATTAAGTGTATTTATTTAGGTATTTACATCTAGTACTTTACAAATTAATATTTATAATAATTATCATTTCCTGTTTTATTTAGAAGTACAAATAATAATGTTTTCCAAATAATACATTACTGTACCGTAAATAATTTTTTTTTTAAAAAAAAAATCTTTTTAAAGGGAGGGACCTATCTACAATTCCACCAGTAACGAAGGACACTTTCAAACGCAATTATGGAAAAATGCGCTGCCATTCTCAGTGACCATTTGATTGTAAAAAGAGAGTGAAAACAGTTTACTTTTCCTAATCGTTAAAGGGTGAACAGGATTAAGTGAAATATAACGCTACATTCTCAACAAATATAATGCACATAAAATTATTACATGCTTGATCATATTTCGAATGCAAAAAAGATCCACTCAATTAAAAGCAGTTCTTTCCGATCGAATCCAAATTTATTCTGATAGCCTCTAACAAATACGCTATATTTCGCATTACTACAATTTAATAGGAAGCGACAAGTATATATCAAAATATTCGAAAGCACCAATTCAAAATTGTGGCCCTTGTTACTACTATAAGTAATTGAATTCCACTCAATCAACTACGACAGACCATTTAAGCAAAAAAAATAATATTTATTAATTCCAAACCATATTGGATCTCTGTATATTTTCATATAAAATAATTGTATATTTTTGTATTTAAAGTATTTAAAATTACAAAAAGAATTAATATCAAGCAACACCCATTATAATATTTTTACAGTCAAGAAAAAAACTGCAATTTTAATTTCATCCTACGACAAGAAAAAATTAAAGTACAATGTATTCCATGTAACTTTTTATTTGAAAAATGTTATGTTACAAATGGAGCATCGAAAAACTCAATTAAAATTAACACCCATGAAATAACCCCAGCAGCAACAATTGTATTGACTTCAATTATATAAAAAGGTGACCCGTGTGGTGACCGGGGATGACAGAATAGTCTCACTGTAGCCCATGCATGTCGTAAAAGCCGACTAAAATGGGTACCCAGCGTCAGGGGGTATAGCCAGGCACCCTGCCCCTGGGGATTATATCAGGGAACCTCAGGGACTTGCCTTCTTCCGGTAAGTACGGGCATCATGACCCCGAGGCACCTCAGTGATATTTTTCTTTTCCATGGGGTTTACTGTCTTTGGTAAACACAGGTGACGCACTCCCGGGATACCCTAACGATCCTTCTCTATTTTCGATCCTCCTTCTTGTCAACCATTTTTACCTTTTTTTCAACTTCACGTCTAGACCACAGTTTAATCTTGTTTGGCGCAGCATAGCCATATTTGGTTCTTACGCCAATAAACTTTACATTCACTAACTCACTCAATATAAAAAGGTATTGGTAAGAGCATTTTTTTTTATTTTGTCTGTGTATTATATGAAAAAGAAAACAGTATTTGAAAGAAATTATGGACATACTAACACCTTTCTTCTAATAAATCAATTATGTTAAGCATAAGGGGATATAATTTAATTAATGGGATTAATGAAATGTGTAAATAATATTATATAGCTTTATTCTTTTAGATTTTAATACTTAATTTATAATTACTATTGATAATTTGTACAAAACGGGGAACAAAATACTTTTAAAAGCTTAACACAGTTTGTTAAACTTATAAAGATAATTCATGACACAGATACTTTCTGTGTAATTATTTGTGAATGTTGCTGACGATATTTGTTTTACAATGATTTGAATATGTTTAATTATTTACGTCGGGTACAACTGATAATTGTTTCCGGTTCATTCTCATTCGCTTAATTATCTGTCTCTGTTGCAAATCATATTTTTCGAAAACGAATAACATTTTCTTGTTGATAGATTATTCATCAATAGAATGGTAACAAAAGTATTGCTTTTGAAGTATATTATTTTTAAAATTTGTTCTAAAAGTTAAACAAAGTCATTTAATACAGATGTTAATTGTTGTTATTTTTAGGAACCATGTGTCCGACACTGTTCAGTGCACAGAGGTATTGTTAAATTTTTGTTCCTTAAAAATATTTAGATTCTGATATAATCAAATACATTGCACAGTTTACCATAAATGAAAAAAATTAAAACTTAGTTTTGTAATTAAAAGAAATAATTAACAAGATCAGTGGCATCCATGGAGATTATGTCAATTTCAACTGCTCATTTAATTTCATCTTCGCAGCGTAGCACTAAAATGGAAAAGCTTTAGAACAAAAATTAAAATGACTTAAGAAACATTTTATTTTCTATATAACAGAGCACAAAGCAGATATGAATCAGAAGATAGAAAACATTTTATATTTGTAGCATTAAATACTATGAAGACAAGAGTAAGTATAATATAATATTTATTAAAATGTGAAAGAATTTCAAACGAAATATCGTGTGATTTTCACATATGAGAAATCATGTGTACACGAAACGAGAATTTAATTTAAATATTTTTATTATTTTGTTGTTCTAAAAAAGAGATATTAAGATATCACCTAAGAATAGCTTATCATTCTCTACACCCCTGAATGCAGAAACTATGTTTAATTTCGAATATTTAGGGTTAGAAAAACATTTTTTATTTTGTATGAATGAATAAACCCGAATTAAGTACACATTACTTTATAATAAAAAAAAATAAGAAAACATAAAGAAATGCTTTAAAATGAGTTTTAAATTGATGATAATTTATATAAACATATGCGATTTCTTATAAAATTCAATCACTTTTATTTTAATCAGTGATACAATTTAGAAAGATACGAGTATTTAATTTTTTTTTAAATAGTTTTTTTAAATGCTAAAATTTTATTTTATATGTATAAAAAAAATGTAGTTAAGAATCTGCGAAATTTAATTAGAAGATTTAAAACAAATTTTATTGCTAAGCAAAATTTTATTTGCTGTGACAAACGATGAATATAAAATGTATCCAATTACATTTACATGAACATAAAATACACCTATACGCAATATAATAAGCGATAAAGTACTTTCATTGTGACAGACGATTTATTTTTAAAATTTTCCAAGATTACATTTAGCTGTTTGAAAGATTTTGCAAAAATTATTCGAACTATCACATTTTATTGCTTGGTAGCATTTCAATTTCTCTGTTAGCAACGCGATTGAAATAAAAAGTATTAACAATTACAAATTTTATTTATGCATCGTTGTAACATTGTTTATGCTTCATATTATTCGTGAGTATTTCCTCAGAAAAAGTCAAAAAGTCTTTTCTAAAATATTATCTTGACAAAGGCTGGAAAATAACTTATTGAAATAAATTTGTTATGAAGGGGGAAAAATTATGATATTAAAATTTTTTCTTTAGGAAAATTCAATATGCCGTGCATATTAATTGCATTTGATGCTTATTTTTTTTATTAAATAAGATAAAATTTTGAAAATTTGTTGAACTTTAGTTTGCCATGATCAGGGATATAATATATCCAGCTAACGATATTTAAGTTTCATAATGAGGGTATCATATTTAAAGTTCGCTAAAACAGTGAACAGAATTATAATAATGAATCGATAATTACCTAAAAAAATTATTCAAAAATCATAATGAAGTGAACTTGAAAATTATTTTTGCCATCAAAAGTTCATATATATTTATATATATAAAACTATAGCTACGATTTATTTGTTTCTATTCCACACTGCACACTTATTCTTATGTGATGTACTCAACAAGGTATTAAATCTAACATTCGATCATATGTAATACATTTTTCTTCAATGCCTTTTCCAACCCTTCGACATTAAACAAAGACGGAAATGGACAAGAATATTATGTTTTTCTTAATAGTATATAGTAGATCGGTGATACTAAACTCCTTTCCTTTCCTGATTTTTTTTTTTTTTGTGTGTGTGTCTAAAGCTGAATCATCCATTTCCATTACTCTATAAAACATCAATTGTCCGCTTTTGTCCATTAATTCCCTTTTCGTTACAGATGCACTTTGATGATAAGTAACTGCTATCATCATTACGATAGTATTATTACTTCGACGTCAAATGTTGTGGAGATATTACAACCGGCTTACAATTTACAGCTAATCGAGTTTTAATGCATTGTTGCTTTTCTCTGGTGCCATAAGAAATCGAAAAGTTAAAAATTAGCAACATAATCTATGAAAACTTTTATTTCTTAAGAAGTTCTTAATGCATTGTAATACATGAATATGTGTAGCTGATAAAATGAAATTAAATACAGTTTCCTAGTCTAAACATTTAGCATTTTCCGGTGTAACTTTGGTCATTTATGCGTTTATATCAAAACTTTGTTCGAAAAATTCAAGAAATATATAAATAAACATTTGATATATACTAAAATGTAATAATCCTACTCTGATTTTATTTATATTTGCATATTAGAAAGGGATTTACAATTTTAATTGTTGTAGTGCGTTATTAGAAAGTATTTTGCTTAAATAAATAATCAATAATTGAAATAAATACAAAAAGCGAAAGCTGAATTTTCAGATAATATCGAAATGACCATTCTTGCGTTATTTCTTATTTCTGTGTTATTATATTTGATTTATAAAGAGTAATTCTCTTTATAAATCAAATATAATAATGCAGACATATATAACTAGATGTAAAAGAATAGACGTGTTATTTTTATTTTCATTTGTAATTGAAATTTTTTATAAAAATTTTTTTTTTCTAATTTCCTTTAAAAATATTGTTTGCTCAAACAGGTTAATAATCATTGAATTGATGATGCCTTCAAAATGTTATTGAAAATGATTTTGTTTTATTTTCACATACATTTTTCTACGCTGTGTGAAATTTAAAAATAACCTATTGTTCCGCTGTTTTATCAATTGTTTGTATAATGGTGTAATGACCTTTGTGCAAAATATTAAGACCTTTTGGAATTTTAATTCACGCAAATAAATACTACATCTTATTTAGAAAACATTACACGAAGTCACCTTTAGTAACACTTTCTGAATTATTGATTGCGAGATTTATGAGATTTGAAATAAACTGTCACTTATATATTGAAAGCCGTCTTTTTAAGGCGTATCAGGAATGTTAGATTTTTCTCGACTGCTGAAAACGTACACAATTTTCAACTAGATGTAATTAATTGAAATGAAAATTAATTCCTTTGATATTTTATACATGCTTTATAAAGGAATTAATTTTCTAAGAAAAATGTAAGATAATTAAAATACTTTCTTAATTTCCTATAAATAAAATAAAATTTTCTTTTAGAACACTTGAGTAGGCTTCGCTGAGCGCAACATATTTTGAACACAAATAGTTTTAATGACTTGAAATCAGTTGATTTAAAAAGGCAAATATATCCTTAACTCAATCTGAGAAAAATGAATTTAAAATTTTAACATTCAATTATAATATTAATGTTGATATGGATGATACAGTTTCTTTTTTGTTTAATCCGACAACACTCTTTCTTTACTTGTTATCATTCGTTTTGCTCCGAGAGAAAATGATTCCACATTCCTTTCTGATTAATGTTTAGATTCGAAGTTTACCATCTCATGCCAGTGATAATGCTGAATTTCAAAAATTTTTTATGACAAATTTATCTAAAATAATAGTAAGTATTTGACGTTAATCATTGTAAATGTTACAGACCAGATTTGAGGCAAACTTTAAAAATTGATGACCTGAACCGACCGACTTTGGGCAAAATTTCTAAAATAAAAAATACAACTTTAATTTGGTTGTTAATCCAACCAAATGCTTTCGACTAATTCATTCCAATGTTAGTAAACTTTAATGTGGCTTATTATGCAAAATATCAACTGAAACACTCATCGTATTCGAAAATACATGAGCGTGGCATGTCTATTTAAATACTGATTTTACAAAACATACTGTATTTTGGTTTGAATAACTTTTGAAGATTTTAAGTATCGTCAAATGGTTGGTATCAATTTCTGCATTAAATGACCATGAATTAAATTAATCAAATTAATTTCAATGTGAGAAAGGTACCATGAATTAAATCATGCTTCACTCCTTACTAAAATGCTTACGGTAGTAACAGTTGAGATTTTATTAAGATTTAAAATTCTCTAAAATGTAATTAAAGCAAATTGTGCGATTTATTTCTAAATTAATTCATGTATCAGATTTCCGCGTAATAAGTGTTGAAATTGAGCTTAAATGACTACTTAAACCAATCTAGTTCTCTCATGAAGGCTAACCCTGCACGATACAACTCAAAATTTAGTTAGAATTTTGCTGATGACTATGGTTTAACATATTTAAAAACATATTTAGAAACTTGTAAATGATTGTGAATGGAAATATATATAATTTATATTTCAGAAATTTTCTCTACTTAATCTGATCTTGCGTCCGATAACTTCCTAATTTTTAGAACACCGTTTCTAAAATTTAAAAATATTTTATTCTTTTTAAGTTGTTCTCGGTGCTGATTAATTGTCAATAAATTAAAGTAAAAATATAAAAATTAATAGGCTCTATGCAAAGTTTTGGCAAAGAACAGATGTAACCACCTAGGGTACATTTATTTTTTTATAATTAATATTAAATTTCTCAGTTAAATATAAGAATTAAAGTAAGCTATGAAATATCGAGAAATTGACAATAGTAAACCTTTTGGATTTTAAAATTATAGGAAACAACAAATTATTAAATTGAATATATTTAAGTTAAATATAATTAAAATTGAAGCAAACGATAAATTATTTAATATAATATTATATCAGCTACATATAATTGAAACTAAAGACACGAAAACATATTCAGTCGAATATATTTAAGCTAGATGTAATTTAAATTAAAGAAAATGATAAAAAATTGGAAAGTGATTAGGTACTCGAAAAGTGATTCAACTAAAACGATAGTTGCTTGGGTGGCTAAAAAGTAAACATTTTTATTCGTGTAGACCAGCACATATATGAAATTATATAATTCACTGCATGATATTCTAAAGAAGTTTCAGAACTTCTCAAATTAAATAGTTTCAAAATTGAGCAATTTGAGTTATGTGTTTTTAAATATGAGTGCAATGGCAAGCAACTAAATAAATTTGTTTAATTTTTTTAGTGTTTTTAATCCCAACACCATATAAAATAACGCCCTACACTTGACGGAGCTGTACAAATAAATTGTATATTTTTTTAACACCTGGTTGCTTCTGATTCAATTCAAATATTCGTTAAAACTATTCTTAGCTATTGATTTTTGTCACAAATATGAAAAAGATTAATATTTTTTTAAATATTAACATTTAAAAAATGACTGTTTAATACAATAAACAGTAAATT
>BMAW01085755.1:0-16220 GCA_019974015.1 Nephila pilipes | reverse complement strand
AAAAAAAAAAAAAAAAAACATTTATTTAAAATAATTTTTCACATAAAGTTTGGTGAATTAAAAATGTGCTATATTTGGCGATTTATCGCTTGCTCTCGGCTAACGGAAAAGTACCTGCGTTTTTTAGCGAATTAGTAGATCCGTATATAAAGAGGGGGTGCCAGCTCAGGTGTCGTCCTCGTCACTTGACTGTGGTTCAAAATTACGAGGTTTGTCGCCAATAGCCCTCGTGTTGCTTCTCAGTGCGACGTTAATAAAAATTAAATTAAACTAAACTAAACTAAAAAAAACTGATCTGTATATAAGCCGATCTTGGCAAGTTAGCTTAAAAAAGTTCTAAAAATTCTAGGCTCATATACGGAAATGTACTGTGCACATATATATATATATATATATATATATATATATATATATATATATATATTGTTACGAACATGAGTTAATGCTTCCCTGCAACACTTCCCTTATAAAGGAAATGATCGATTTACAGAGATGTCACCAGTTAACAAAAGAGAGTTAAAGCAATGACTCCTTCACTTTGGCGACGGATTTGACGACGAATGGAAAATACTCGAAGGCGCGAAAAAAAGTCACGGACTTTTCGTTAATTTTCCCATGTGATGTAACGCCTGGCCGAGAAAGATATACCCAGAGCTACAGTCGGGGGATCAGTAGAGCCCTTCGCACTCTAGGCGCCTCAATGTCGGGAGATCAGTCTGTGGCGAGGATCGGTTTGTCTGCTTTGTAGACCGATCAGGGAATCGTGGTCGAGTGAATCGGCTGGAAGTTCTAGCGGAGCTGAGTGAATCTGTCTTTGGAGACTCTGTTGCGGACATCGATCGTCTGAACGGCACTTGAAGCGGTGCTTGCCGGTTATTTTTGGAAGAAGTAAAGTGCATCTACTCGGAAATGGTCGGATCCTGCCTTGGAAGTGCAGAATATTACTGAGGTGGCTGTCCACAGTGACAAGTGATAAGCTGAATGTTGCCGAAATTTTTGTGACTGTCCGTAAAAGTGTGCTTTGTTCCTGTTTCCGTGTATTTGAGAACAGTTATTGTCCAAGCTGTGCTACCTGTATTAGTTTAGTCTTTATTAACGTCGCACTAGAAACAACACGAGGGCTATTGGCGACGGACCTCGTAATTTTGAGCCACGGTCAAGTGACGAGGACGACACCTGAGCTGGCACCTCCCTCTTCTAACATCCACACCACGCCAACGGGAGGACTTTGGACCCCGACAGATATACGTGCATCATCCCCGGCTACACGGCGGGTCTTTATCGACCAAGGCTCAAACCCGCGACCGAACGAAAACCTCCAGCCATGAATCCGAAGCCATGACTACTAGGCTACCGCGTAGTCGCTATCTGTATGTTGTCTTGAAGATTTGCGAATAAATCGTCATTTGTTGTAATTCTCCGAGTTAAACTTGATTTTCACTCCCACACAGAGGAGAAATATTTTTCGTAACAATATATATATAACACATCAATCAATAACTCCCGAGACTAACCCAGAGATGGCGCTCGTAGTAAACCAGTAACCAGGTCTTTCTAGAGTACTAACCTTTGCTTGAAACGTGTCAAAATTTTAAGTCGATCGGACCAGAAACAGCTGAGTTATCGAGGTTGGAGTAAAGTCGTTTTGTAGTTTGTTTAAAAAATGGAAAAAACCGAGTTTCGTGTTCTGATAAAACATTGTTTTTTAATGGGTAAAAACACCGTGCAAGCGAAACAATGGATTGAAAAATGTTACCCGGACTCTTGTCCATCAAAAGCAACGATTTGTCGGTGGTTTGCCGAGTTTAAACGTGGTCGTACCGACACAAATGACGCGGAACGCTCGGGTAGACCTGTGGAAGCCGTTACACCGGAAAATGTGAGTGAAGTGACAAAAATTATAATGAAAGATCGTAAAGTGAAGCTCCGTGAGATTGCTGAGATGACACAGATATCATATGGAAGTGTATTTACTGAAAAAGGTTTTTTGAAGTGAAGTGAAAAAGGTTTTTTCCAAGTGGGTGCCGCGATTGCTTTCGATGGAACAAAAACAGCAACGAGTCGATGATTCAGAAAGCTGTTTATCGCTATTTACTCGCAACAAAAAAGATTTCTTGCGAAAAAAAAAAAAAGAAAAAAAAAAAAAAAATTTAAAAAAAAAAAAAAAAAAAAAACGTAAAAAAGGTGGGAACGATTGTATCACCCTAAAAGGTGATTAACAAAAGGTGTTATGTTGATGAATAAAAAAAAATTTGCAAAAAAAATGTTGTTTTCAATGTTAGTCTCGGGAGTTATTGATTGATGTGTATATATATATATATACACATGATTCCCAGAAAGTTGTTTAGATTCGTAAGATAAAAACTGAATCACGTTGGAAGCTGTAAGACTTGTATTCTTTGTAATAACTTGGAACTAATTTATGGAATATGAATGCATTCCCGCCATTTTTATCAAATGTTATTGTATCATAGCTAAAGAGAGATACGAGGGTCTAGTACATAGCTTATCAATTATTTCATAACGTGTATTCCAATATGCATTGTCATTCGTTTAATATTCCTTCAGAAATGCATAATTCAATATATAAATAGACTCTTATTTCGATAAAAGGAGAAAGTTTTATTTCAGATATATATAAATCGAAGTAATTGGATTTTTCTTCCTCTTTTTAATATAATTCGCCGTTTGGCTTAATTCAAATTGTGAATTCATTTATCAAAGTGTTTATTAAGCTCACGCCTCCTTTCCCATGGACTATCTTCAAATTATTACCGCCTTCGTTGTATTTACGTAAGTGGTAGTTACGTATTATTTTTATGTTATTTCATGCACTGGTTGATTTACGTCATACGTAACCTAAACGTAACTAAACTCTGTCTTTCTAAGATTGCTATCAACTTCCTTCTCGTCGAGCCAAATTGTGGTCGCTGAATATTATTAGTTCACTTTCTGTTCTTGCGAATATTCATATAAGTTAGGTTATTTTCATTTTTTTATTTATGCATTTTGCTTTCTTCCTCAAAGAAGACAAAATTTCTTTCTCTTCTAGTTGTGAAAAAATATCATTGAACAATAAATTGAGCATTTCTGTTAAAGTTTTTACCATCGTTCTCATAAAAATGCTATAAATATTCTGGGGGATATATTGAAATATGTATCATTATTTTCTTGGCAATTTCTTATGAATGTATTACTTTAATGTTAAAAAATAAGGCAGGAATTCGGAGCTTCCGGAGCTCGATTTTTGAAACGACATAAAAAATACAAGAGAATTTCAGACAGCTCCAATAATAATGTCATACTAGGAGATTTCACCCCCTTCTCGTTCACTATAACAAACCCCCAGGATCTCTGAGTGCAGTTCTTGTTTGGATCGATATGCGATACAAGCTCAATTCGCTCGTTCGTCGCAACATGTTCAATGTTTGGGCAGATTACTCGTATATTAATTGAAATCAAGTTTCAGATTTTTAATCCGTTATTTATGGGTTTAAACTTGGGGCATCCCCGCTTTGCTACTAAGGTTATGAGCCAGCGAAACTCAATGAATGTTTAATCAAGGAAAAGTCGGTTAACTACAGAAGCACCTCTTGCAAGGGACACCTCCGAATAATAAATACCTCATTTAAGGGGCAATTGTTCTTGCCCCGTTAAATAATAGGATATGTATTTTCCTCTTATTAAGGAATACCTTTATTTAAGGGACAATATATCTAGTCCAGTTAGCGTCCTTTATTAGATGGTACTACTGTAGTTTTATTCTATTTTATAGAATGGTTACAAAGCAGCCATTGTTATAAATGTGGAGCGGTTACTGATTCCCGTCCAAAACAAAAGATTAAAACTTAAATTTCTACTTATATCAATAAGAAAAAATTTGGATCCGACTCAGGAACTAAATATTTGTAAACTGTATCCGATTAAATATCAACTCTCAGATGATCACTTAACACTTTCTTGAATCAATATTGTGTGCACATCAATCTCGCTAACCTTCAATCTCTTTTCAACTCACGATCAAATCACAATCACGATCGACACTCTTTATTTACTAATAAACTGAATTTACAAAAAGTCACGGTTTATTCACAAGGAGAGGTTCTCAAATCAAATAACGGCAGGAAGTAGCGCAAAAAGTTAGTTGAACGGAAAACACTGCAGAACCCGTTACAACTTGTATTTACAAATATTGAATGAATAGAATCCTTAATAGCAAGTTTTGAAACAAAAACTGTATTGGTTTTGGATAAACATTATAGGCTGTCTGGTTATGGATCGAAATATGTTTTTATTATAAAATAGAAGTAACTGGAAGTTTAAAGCAAAAGCAACATGAGAATTGAATTTAAAAAATAATGAAAATAAAAACTTTTGCTTTGCAATTTCCCCCTATTTATTATCAAAAATTTATTTCAAAATACAAGCATATTTACAGATTATCGTAGCAACACAATTAAATGATAGTACCATTTAAAAACATCGCAAAATTGGAAACGGTTTTGCTATTCTTTTCATTTTCGTTTGCTTAAATAAATATTCCATATCTTAAAGTAAGTTTAAAATTAAAATAGGGGTTCTCATTCAGTAAAAAAATTTTTTACGATTTCGTAAAGTTCGTTTTAAGTTAATTTAGAGTTTTGTTTTTAAATCAATTTTTTTTTTCCCTAACACTCGCAGCCGTCAACGAGTTCTGACGTAAATTGTTGCTTAACGTGCAACACAAATAAGTTCAAATTTTGGATCCCATGTAACAAAAAATATGCTAACTCCACCAACTCCTTTCAGTTCAGTGAATAGAAAGTAGTATATTTTAATATTTTTAATATATAATCACTTCTGTTTGAAACAATGAATTTTTTTAAAGTATACCAAAATTCAACAACTAACTTGAGAGCCTTTAATAAAAAAAAGATAATACGAGAGTAGTTCAAAAAGTACCCGTGTAAGGAAGGGGAAATAGGGTATTAGTGATTGGGAATTGGAACTCACTGTCCATCGATCGTTTTTCCTTTTTCTCGAATTTCTTGATAAGTAAGACGCCTTTCGCTTCCAAAAAAAATCGTCGCCCTTCCAATTTTCGTCTTCGTGTCGTCGCGGATCATGGTCGCGGGCCAGCGGCTTTCACTTGAGTCGTAGGTTCGAGCCCTGATGCCACTAAATACCCACCGTGTAATGAGGTTGATGCTCGTTAAATCTGTCGAGATCCCAAGTCCTCCCGCCAGCTCAGGTATCGTCCTCGTTACTTCATTGAGGTTCAAAATTATGAGGTTTGTCGCCAATATCCCTCATGTTGCTTCTCAGTGCGACGTTAATAAACAATCACTCATCTCTTATGAAGCGTATTTATCTGAAACAACCCATTGTTTTTATTGTTGCTTGGCTTCCAGTGTGTAATAATGAATTTAGATCTCATCGATGGTGACAACTCGAGGCAAAAGGACGACGAGAACTAGAAGCGGTAGCAATCAAATTTTGATTTAACAGCAAACTAATCCATGAATCAGTGTCAAATTTGTTAATTATTTTTAATATTTCTGAAATAAATATTAAACAAATTAAAATTAAACAAACGCTAAGTAATTTTAAAATATGTCGGTTTTTAAACAAAATTTAAAACGCAAGGAACAATTAAGAGCAAAGGAAACTCATTTTTTGAAAAAAATTTAATCAAAACGTACAGCCAAAGGGCTTTTCCTATATTTGTGCCTCACGTCCATCAAAAATATTGAATTTGATTTTTGGAGGAAACAAAGCATATGAAGATATTTCAAAACATAAATTAGTTATCAAGAATAGAGATGGGAAAATACAATTTCTTTTTAGAACTCCAGAGTTCACGAGTAACTGTTACATTAGAAAAATGCGAGTCGACAGTAACAACCAATAACACGCGATGGTACACACGGCTCGTTTAACTCCAGTTCTGTTTCAGGGTTATCAGAAATTACGTTGTTACAGATGCGTGTTGGAATGTAAAAAATGTTTTCGGGAAAATCAAACGATTTCTGAATCTAAAGCATAATTTATTATATTTTCGTACGAGGGGGAAATATCAAAAATGTTAATTGTTCATATGAATTGAGCAAAGGTTGACTCTATTTTTATATAAATATAAGTTTTAAAAAAAATTTAATCAAATTCTTATCTAAAAATGAACTAAAAGGTATAAAAATATTTTTCAGTATGAAATAACATATAATTTATAAAAGTTTAAGTAGTTTAACTAAGGTATCTATGTAATTATGGATAAATTAAGTACCATACCTACTTCTACGATGTGGGGCTATCAATTAACAAGACTGACACTGCTACCGAAGAAGTACGCATGCGTCAAATGGCAGCAACCCACAGTTGTTTAGCGTGAAGCCTTCTCTTTCGCATGCAGTTACTCTTTTCCGTAAACATTTAGCCATCGCATTTGTGGAGGGTTTTTTTTTTTTTTTTTTTTTTTATCTTTCGTTGGAAAAAGGATAAGTGAGCTATGAATTGTTGAGAAATTTCACATGAAACTTGGAAAAACCACTACTGAGTCTTATAATTTATTGAAAGAAGTGTATGGCAATAAATGTTTATAGCTTGCATGTGTTTTTGAGTGGTTTAAGCGTTTTCAAGATGGCCTGTTGGAGATCAATATCCACCAAACCAAAATATAGGGAGAGCAGTTATTTCAATACACATTTATTTAAGGACCCCACGTGCCAATCACACATAAACAAATAATTAATACTATTCACAACTACACAAGGCTTTCAAATAGCCCATTTAACCCGCCTTTGCGGTCAAGAGAAATAACCCGCTTATGCGGTCAGGAGAAAAAACCCGCCTTACGCGGTCAAGATCCAATAGCATTCTTAAAAATATTACCCATGAACCCGTGCGCTCTCACTCACACGAGACAAAGCGCCTCCTGGCGGGATCCGAGTAATTTATTTCCAACATGGCCGAGAAGACGTCGAAGATGATTTTCGCCCACGTTGCCCTTCCACATCAAAAACGGGTGACTAGGTCGAAAAAATCGGTATTCTGGTTTGATCCGACCGTGGGCTAAGTATTCGTGGGATTGCTGAGACTATAGGAATTGATAAAGAATCCATACGGCAAATTTTTCCAAGATAATGCGCCTTTCACTCCACATTGTTTGTCAAGTGGTTTCTAGCCAAATACAGCACCCCAGTGTTAGACCAGGCGCCTTATTTTACCGAATCTTGAGCCCTGCGACTTCTATCTATTTTCTAGGGTGAAATCCGTATTAAAAGGAACAAGATTTGAGTCCGCTGAAACTGTGAAAGGGAAAGCGGCACGCATCCTGAAGAAGCTGGCAGAAGATTTCCAGCACTGTTTCGAATAATAGGAAATTCACGTGGAGCGTTGTAGGTATAAGGGAGGGGTGTGTATTGAAGATAAATATCAGTAAATATGTATGACACTAAAATTAAATATTTTACAACATCAGTCTCGTTATTTAATAGCCACACCTCGTACATGAAATCAAACTAAGTATTAACATCTCAAGCTTTTATAAACTATGTATTATTTTTCTTTTAAGTATTAATGTTGTACCTTTTAGTCCATCTTTAAATAGGAGCTTGATTTAAAATAGTTTTTTATTTATATTTATTTAATTCTTTTAAGTTTGGAAAAGAAATTACGTGAGCTCTACGTTGTGTAATATTTCAACCTGATTGGAAGTTGTTAAGTGCATGGTCAGGGTCCTCCTTATGTCCAACACTGCTTGAGCATACCATTGCATTGTATTGTCATTGAAGTTACACGTGTAAGCAAAATTTCAGCACGATCAGATAATAGGTTAAGAATCGAGTTCAAATTTCGAACTGGAAAGACATATTTATTTTACATACAGACATACGAACATAGCAAATTTAATAACAGCTTGTAATTAAAAAAAAATATGTCTCTCTCTTTTTCATCAGCAATTTAATGCATTAATCTTACGTGTTAAGTTTTGCTGACGCTCTGTCTTTTATCTTCCAGACAGCATGGTTATTCAATCCTTTTGAAATGTTTTACTTTTTTTTATGCTTGGAATTGCGCTACGTAAATACACAGTCTTTCAAAAAATTGAAACTCTATCTCCATTTTAAAAGTATTACGTAAGGAACGAAACCAGTGAAGATTTGAAGATGTAAGTTTTTTATTAATATTTCAAACGGATGCGGGAATTGTAGAATAATGAAGTTTTAAGTTATTTATGTACTTCCTTGATGAAGGGTATTTTTTAAAATTAAAATTCTCCAAAAAACTTAGATTGAAAGTTATTCAAGTGAATATGATATCTTAAGAATGATACCATTTTGAGAATAGATTACCAATCGCTGTTTCAGAGAAGAGCTTCTTGTTGATTTATTTTCTGGGTTTGGGATCATTCTTATCATTTGCATAGACATTTCAAAATTCCAATAGTGTTGTCAAGTCATTTATCAAGCCTAGATATTTTTATGCTGAGGCTTATAATATAGGCTGATGCTGGATTTCATATTTTTTAATGTTTCGGACTCGATAAGGGTTCGAAATCGATTGAATAATATTAGCATGAATAAAAGAATATTTTTATAAAGAAGAATTAAGAACATTAGAGTCATGACATTTTTTTCCGCATATTTAGGGTTTTATATGCATTTTTTCTCTGAAATAGGAAACAGTCCGTTGTCCACCAATGGGTAATTTTTAAGTTATGTCCATGAAGCGGTAACAAATTGTGATATAAAAATTGTTTTAGAATTCTTGTTACAAAAAGAATTTCCCCTTTTCTTTTCATCGAAATGGTATGAGCAAAAAAAAAAAAGAATACGTCTTCATTCCTTCTTAATTTATCATAAAATGGCTTTGAAAAATGATATTTTATCGAGAACCAAAAATATGTAATAAATAATATACATTCATTACCTTTCTGATATTAAATTAGCTGACATTCCAGTAATATTAATTGTGTGTGTTTAAATTTGGGCTATATATATATACACTCTCTCTCTCTCTCTCTCTCTATATATATATATATATAGAGAGAGAGAGAGAGAGAGAAAGAGATTCTAGAATTCCTCTTTACTAACCTCAGGGACTTATAGTAATTCGAATTGCATAAAATTATAATTTCTTCCCAACCCAAATGAAACGCAATTAGGCAAATTAGATGAAAGTAGGAAGTGCAATGAATTGAATTAGGCATAGTGATTTATAAATTAATAGAATTGAAAGGAAAAATGAGGAAGTTAGAAGATAATGTTAAATTGATAAGTATTTATATGTTGCTTTAAAACATCGCAGTTAATATTTTAGATTGAAACTAATCTTTGTTAAAGTACTTAAATAAGAATCGGCTGTTTGCGAAAAGTTGAATCGGAATGAATGATTTCATAAGATAAGACTTTATTAGTTGATCCTAACTTAGAATTGACGAGTTAAGTGAGATTCGAGTGAGAAAGCGACCTTATCTATTCTTCAGTGATTAATAATAAAGTACTTTCCCTTGCTCTTTCGTATCTTCTGTTGGAATCTAATAATTATTGCATGTACAATTAGAAGGAAAGGGGGAAGTAGCATTCAATAATGAAATATGATCGTCACACACACACACACATATGTGCGTGCGTGTATAAATATGTAAAACCAACAACTCTATATGGCAAAAGAGTAAAACAAGAAATAAAAAGTAAAAAATATTTTTTACTCTGCCAAATAAAAAGTCAAATGAAATTATATACGTTTGAAAAGAAAAAGATGTATTGACATTCGAGAATTTTAATCATTCTGTAGAGAAGTAGGGATATCATGTGTTTTGTTTAAAATAAACATAAAAAATTTGCATTATTTAACTCATAGAAACAATTTTTCACAAATTTTGTTTTAAAAATACATTCGAAGGCTTTATCAAATATATATATATATAGGTTTATTATCAATATCATCAGTATTGTTTATAATGCGGCGGCTGCAAAATAATTCAAATAGACTGTAAGAATAAAACAAGGTTTATGGAGATTTAGTTTGCCCGGGAAGATTATTATTACTAGTATAAAATATTGTTACTAGTACCACAAATAAAATATTTAAAGTAGTTTCTGGGGTTCTACTTAGTCAATATAAGTTCCAATAAATACATTCTTTCATTTAACTTGTTACGTTCGTTTGAATGCAAAAAAAACATGTTTTTTCAGTTCAAAATTTGTTCTCGAATCTTAACTCATTTCCCGTCATCCAACCGAACTAAAATTTTGCCGATGAAAATGTGATTCATTCGCTATGACATGCTCACGCAGAGACAGACGTGGGGGTGGGGAGTTGGAACTCTACCCTTCGGCTTAACTACGTCCAATTTTCACATTTTGCTCAGACGTATAGCTCACAAAATAGTCTTTTAGTCTTAAATTTCCAGACAAAACTATTAAATAAGTATAAAAAAAATTCTAAATTTTTTTTCTTTAATCAAGCTTTCATTTAAAGATGGAATAAAAAGGTATAAAAATAATTTTTTAATGTAACATTATTTATAATTTATAAAAACAAGAGCGTTAATACTCCTTTTGATCTCTTATATAAGTAGCTATGATAAAATTTATCTATAACTACATAGATATCTCAGAAAAGCGTACCGTGCTTTTATGAACTATAAAATATTCTTCTTTAAGAAAATTATTTTCATATACCTTTTAGCCTATCTCTAAACAAAAGCTTGATTAAAAAATTTTACTTCAATTTATTTAATGAATAACTAGATCACAATTTGGTGAAATATAACTAAAGCGTTATCACAATTAGAACTAGACTTAAGTACAAAAAGATGCTTAATCCAAAAATAGCTATTATAATATATATATATATATATATAAAACAGGTGTGGCTATTAAATAACGAGACTGACACTGCTACAGAAGTACGCATGTCCCAAACGTCGGCGACCGACAGATGCATTGCGTGAAGCCTTCTCTTTCGAATGCAGTGGCCCTTGCTTCCATAAACAAATCAAAAAGCCGTAGCCATCGTTCGCATTGGAGTTATTTTTTTGTTTCGCCGGAAAAATGATAAGTGATCGTCGAATTGTAAAATTTCACATGAAACTTGGAAAAACCGCTACTAAAACGTATAATTTATTGAAAGAAGTGTACGGTAATGAATGCGTGTACGAATTTTTGAGTGGTTTAAGCATTTTCAAGACGGACGAAAAGACACTGAAGATCATTCACTCATCAAAAATGGATGACAGTATCGAAAAAATCGGTAATCTGGTTCAAGCTGAAAGTCGGTTAAGCATTCGAGCAATTGCTGAGACTATAAGAATTGACAAAAATTCCATACGGCAAATCTTTCCACAAAGACAATGCACCGGCTCATTTCACATTGTCTGTCGTGAGGTTTCTAGACAAGTACAGCATCCCAGTGTTAGACCATCCGCCTTATTCGCTGGATCTTGAGCCATGCGACCTCTATCAGTTTTCAAAAGTGACATCTGTATTTAAAGGAACAAGATTTGAGTCAGTTGATGCTATAAATAGAAAGCGGCAGGCATCCTGAAGGAGCTGGCAGAAGATTTCCAGCACTGTTTCGAATAATGGAAAATTAACGCGGAACGTTGTAGGGATAAGGGAGGGGTGTGTATTGAAGATGATAATAAGTAAATATGTATTACATAAAAATAAAATGTTTTACAACGTCAATCTCTTTATTTAATTGCCGCACCTCGTAGTTCCGTAAAATATATAACTTTTCAATGCTTTCATTTCATTGCCAAATTTTTATCGAGTTTTATTTACTTGAGGATTTTTTTTTTAAATAAATCAAATTATTGCAAGATATATGTACCCTACACGGACTTACAAAATTGCAAATATTGATCGGTATGGCATCGATCACACGTCTCGATCAGTAAAACAAAAATATCATGATATGCTTAGAAATTTATTTCTGAATAAATCAACCTTTTCAATTCCTCCTAACGATTCTTACAAAAAAGACGCACTCTAGTCATTATTATAGAACATGATATGCAGCATGCAATAAGGCTGTTTTTATTTTTGTTGCAGAATCTGAGATTGTTGTTTGTTCCGTTGTGAAATGCAGGATTCGTTAAATTTTTTTATAGATTTTTGGCTTATAATGATTTTAGCACCGCTTGCTTTACACATACACACAAACTCGTGCTCGAAGTTTTATTTCCAAATTAAAATCTTTCACTGTTATTTCACTTTAATGATAATGATGTTTTCGTAAGTTATACATCATATTTCGTAACATATTTGAATTTTTCTTGTATTTGAAATTAAAAACATACCTGGGAAATAAAAATACGCTATCCTTCTTTTGAAACCTTTATGGAATAATTGTTTTGGGTTTTTGTGTATGCGTTTCTGTTACCGATGATTCATTTTTTCCCGTTAGGGGTGCTTATTTCCCGTTATTTTAATAGTGAATATAAAATATCAAACGTTAGATGAAACACACACACTCAAACTTCAAAAAATTTATATATTTTCCTTTTAAAAGCCATACCTGTTTGGAGTAAGTATTACTTTAGATAACTTGTCAAATAAATAAATCAGATATTTGCTTCGCATGCATAGAAAATTCGCCCTTGAAGTTGTCAACTTTTTGCTTGTTTGTTTGTTCATTTTCATGGACATTATTAATCTTGTAAATATGCTATATGATTTATTGTGTAAAAGTGTGTTATTGAGCTTAGTGAAGAACTTATTCAAGACTTGGTCCTTTTGTCCTCCCGAGGTCTGATATTCACTACTACTGTGCGAGTAATATGGACTGCATTTAAAAAAATCCTCTGAAAAATTCTATGTAAAGTTTTGCAAAAAATAGATCTAGCCACCCAAGGGGCACTTTTGTCTTCATAATTATTATTAAATTACTCAATTAAATATAAGAATTAAAGTAAACGATGAAATATTGAGAAATGGACGTTATATAGTAAACTTTTCCGATATTAAAATTAAAGGAAAGGATAAATTATATATATTAAATTAAATTTATTTAAGCTAAATGTAATTAAAATTAAAGTAAACGATAAATTATTAAATTGAATATATCAAAGCTAAATGTAATTAAAACTGAAGCAAACGATAAAAATTTGAAAAGTGATCTGGTACGCCAAAAGTGATCCACCTAAAACAATAGCCCCTTAGGTGGCTAATAACAGTAAATCAATATTAAAATCATTTGACCCTAAAACATTCCAAGAAGGAAGCCAAACTAAAAAGACGTAATTTGAATTTCTTGAGGGGGGGGGAGAATAGCAGTCTCACATCTGTCTTGAAATACTGAATAATGCTATTCATTTTCAGTCATAAGTTGATTTCAGCTTACATATGATTTGAGGCATTACATAAATCGATAAGTAAATATATTATTTAATTTTTCTATTTGTTTCTCACTTCAATCCAATAAAAAAATTGGGGAAAGTTTATTACGACATATTTTTGAAAATTGAGTTCATTAGCGTTGAAAGCAGGTATCAGACATATATTGCATATATTTTATTTCAATCCAATAAAAAGTTCAGGGGAAATTTATTATGACGTATTTTTGAAAATTAAAATCCTTACTGGTGAAAGCAGACATCAGAAATTTACGCAAAAACAAGATAAATTTTTGAAAAGTGGTCAGATACGACATTTTTGGATTAACTAAAACAATAGCCCCTTGGGTGGCTAAAAAAGGGTGCAGCAATTTTACGCATTAAAAAGTTCCATACAGAAAATATAAATCAAAACCTCGTGATGTAGCAGAAATTGGTTTCCCCAAACAAGGTGAAACTTAATTTACTAACTAGAAATTTTTTTAACTGTTTTATTTCCTTCTAACAGGTCAATTGAAAAGTCCCCGGCCTGACACATAGATGACGCTACTAGAATTAAATCCATATGTTTTTTAGTTAGCCCTAACCCTCTAGAGATGCGTGTATAAATTTGACAGCTGTCGGATCATTAGTTTGTGGATTAAAGCATTTTGAGTGAAGCAACTTTTGTTATTGTGAAAAAAATGGATAAAAAGGAATTTCGCGTTTTGATAAAATATTGCTTTTTGAAGGGAAAAAATACAGTTGAGGCAAAAACTTGACTTGACGCCGAGTTTCCGGACACTGCCCCAGGAAAATCAACCATCAAGGATTGGTATGCTAAGTTCAGACGTGAAGAAAAGACCACCGAAAACGGTGGACGCCCAAAAGAGGTTGTTACCGACGAAAACATTAAAAAAATCCACAAAATGATTTTGAATGACCGTCAATTGAAATTGAATGAAATAGCAGACACTCTAAAGATATCAACTGAACATGTACATCCTATCATTCACGAATATTTGGGTATGAGAAAGCTCTGTGCAAAGTGGGTGCCGCACGAGCTCACTTTTGACCAAAAACAACGACGAGTTGATGATTCTTAGCAGTATTTGAAGATGATCAAGCGTAATAAACCCGAATTTTTACGTCGATATGTGACAATGGATGAAACATGGCTCCATCATTTCACTCCGAAGTCCAATCGACAGTCATCCGATTGGACTGCACACGATGAACCCGCTTCAAAGCGTGGGTAAACGCAACAGTCGGTTGGCAAGGTTATGGTGTCCGTATTTTGGGATGCGAATGGAATACTTTTCATTGACTACCTTGAAAAAGGAAGGACCATCAACAGCGACTATTACATAGCGTTATTGAAGGACGAAATCGTCGAAAAACGGCCACATTTGAAGAAAAAGAAAGTGCTGCTTCGCCAAGACAATGCACCGTGTCACAAGTCAGTGAAAACGATGGCATGAATTGGGCTTCGAATTGCTTCCTCATCCACCGTATTCTCCAGATCTGGCCCCCAGCGACTATTTCCTGTTTTCAGATCTCAAAAGAATGCTCGCTGGGAAGAAATTTTCGTCGAATGAAGAGGTGATTGCCGAAACTGAGGCCTATTTTGAAGCAAAGGACAAATCGTACAACAAAAATGGTATCGAAAAGTTGGAGGGTCGCTATAATCAGTGTATCACCCTCGAAGGGAATTATGTTGAATAAAAAAAACTAATTTTGCCCAATAAATGTGTCTTACTATGGTAGGCCGGGAACTTTTCAATTGACCTGTTACGTTAAAAATTCCGAATACGTAAGATTTCTAAATGTACATATAAAAAATATTCTCTACACAAGAGTTTTTCTTGCGGAGCACTGGCTTAAAATCCCTTTCGTCATTTGAAGATACACTCGTTTAGAGAAGAAATTTTATATGCAATGTAGACGCAGGGATCAGTTCTTGCTCGTAAATTAGTTTTTATTACTCTTATTCATATTAGGCATTTTGATGGACTTTTCTTATAAATCGCATAAAAAATTGCCGAAGAAAGAAAAGTATAAGAAAAAAGGTTTGATTATATGTTTATTTAATTTCGTTATTCAATATTGCACTTGTGTCAACTTTTCTTAAATATCATTTCGTAAAATAATTAGCGCACACTTTGAATTTTACTTCTTGAGCTTGTCAACCATGTAATTAGAATTCTATAAGATCTACTGAATTTATCCCGTTTAATTAAACATCTAGCAAAGGTTTACTAGTATACAATATACTGGAAATTAAAAGAAATTCTATTTACAAATTTCTCAAATGTAACATTTCTTTGTATTCCCTAGCGGATATAAAAATGTCCTTTTAAGTTTTGATGACAAGAGAAGGCTTTCTTGATATAACATGAACAGAAGTACTTTCATTCCTATGAGTAAGCAAATGCGTTTTTAAGTTGCAACTTTAAGAGAATGTCCTTTTACAAATTTCACAAACATACGGCTTTTCTTTAGTATGAACACGCAAATGAGCCTTTAAATTGCTACAACTAGTAAAAGATTTATTACATATTTCACAAACGTACTGCTTTTCTTTAGTATGAATACGTAAATGTTTTCTTAAATCGCCATTTTTCGAGAACGCCTTAATACAAATTTCACAAACATACGACCTTTTTTCAGTATGAATACGCAAATGAATTCTTAATTCACCATTTCCAGAGAATGCCTTACTGAAAATTTCACAAACCTACGGTTTTTCGTTGGTATGAATGCGCAAATGAGTTTTTAAACTACCATTTTGGGAGAACCTTTTCTGGCAAATATCACAAACATAAGGCTTTTCATTGGTATGAACACGCAAATGTTTCATTAAATTGCTATCATCTGAAAACGATTTATTACAAATTTCACAAACATACGGCTTTTCTTT
>BMAW01085751.1:39076-59352 GCA_019974015.1 Nephila pilipes | reverse complement strand
AATCAAAGATAGTGTCGTAATTGGATTCAATCAAAGATAGTGTCGTAATTGGTGAAATAAGTTATGGAATTTCTATTTTTTATTACGATTACGTATAAAATATACTACTATATCAAGATTTTCTTTGTCCCAATAACAAATAATAATCCCTAAGTGTCAAATCATTTTTACAAATTCTTGACTGAGAAATAATTTATTGCTTTTATTTTACTTTGAAAATGTAGTAACTCGAGGAATGTAAATTTATTACAATGTACTTAGTGATAAAATAAGTGATTTATACTTGAAAAAAAAATACTCATTTGCATAATGTAGCAAAACAAATTATGATAAGTGGTCTAAGAAAAGGGCACAAAAACATCAGCAATTTCCTTGATTGTTCTAATTGTTTATTTGTATAAGTAATATATTAACACACGTTTCTGAATTCAAAGTATTTTAATATCTCCTGATATAGTAATATGAAATAAATAAATAATTAACACTTAATACTGTAATTATATAAAAATTTAACACTGTCATTAATTAAACACTTAACACTCTTCATAAATGCAAGTGAAATTAAAAACAATAACTATAAGCAAGCATTTATTTTTCTTGATTTTATTAATTCTTTGGGTAAAATAATAATTACGAAAAAAAAAGAACTGTAATAAAAATAAATAAAAATTACGAAATTATTGTAAAATATTTTTAGCACAAAAACAAAGTAAAATTTAGCTGTTTCTTAAATTTATATATTTACATATAAGCTGATTATATATAAGCTGTTTTCCTATCTTCTAGCTTAAGTTATTTCTTCTGTATATCCGCTTACATAATTTTTTTGCTCCATTAAAAATATTTTGTACATCAAAATAAATTATCACTTATGAAATGAAATTTTTTTTATCTATGAAGAGTTATATTTATAAAGTATAATATAGTATTACCATTGCAATATTAGATTTATTATTAATAAAACATAGTAAATATCATTTTATCTTGCTTCGAAGACAGAAGAATGAATTGAATCAGAAAAAAAAAATTAAAAATTTATTCATTGTTAACATTGTAAGTAAATTTCATAAATAAATTTGTGTTGTTGTTTTGTTAGAAATTTCGGAAAAATAACATTGAACATGAAAAAAATTGAAAAAATTAAACGGAACAGTAGATTTATTCAAAAGTGATTTTGGTATTAAATGCAAGTGTAATTTCTGTAGTTTTTACAAGAAATTTATTTTGGTCTATTAGTTTTTATGAAACTATATCATGTTTATTCTTCATATTTGAAATATTATTTGTACAACCAAATAATCGTATATTTTTTAAAAAAATTGTAGTTGCAATTTTTTTTATACTGAAATCACATTCTTTGTGATATTATTTATTTTAAACTATTTGTATATTACTTTATGATATATGTTCGAATAATCACTGTAGCAAAGTTTAATAAAAAAAATCAAAGTAAAAAGAAAATTTTCCTCTACGAATTATTTTCGAAAAAGAAAGAAAGATAGAAAGAAATTTAATTCATTTTCATTTTAGATTCAAAACAACATCTATCATTGCTTTTTTATTTCAAGAACTCTATTTTCTAAGCTTTATTTAAATAAAATTTGACACCTTTCTGATTTTTAATTAAAAATGGAAAAAAATATTTCTGTTCTTTTTCAATACCTTCATTAAAAGGAGCTAAAAATAGTTTTATATTGTCGGATAAAATAGTGCTTCTATGAAATGAAAAATAGTTTTTATTTTTAATAAAATAGACTTTGGGAGCTATAATCACAAAAGAAAAAGCAACATTAAATAAAAGTAAAAAATGAAAGCAAAAAATACCTTAAACGTTGTTAAACTACAATGTTGTTTATTTTTTTTATGATAATTATTTCAATATAATAAAAAAAATGGATTAACGCGTGCTGTGTGCGTGATTTTCGATTACTTCATTTCTAAACATTTCCAGATTTACTGTTTACGAGAAAATAAAGGTTAAACTAATTTAAATAATGAAATATTGATATTTGATATGACATGCATTGCTCAAACAGGTAAAATTCTTTATTTTGTAACTCATTCAGACAGGTAGAGAGTTCATTTTTCTTCTCAAGAAAATAAGGATATGACATTTTAACTGTTTTAGTCCATTCGAACCATATCACTAATATACATACATAAAAAAAAATAAACTTAGCACTTTGGATGGCCTGCTTTTCAAATAATGCTTTACAGGTTTCACTTGGTAGAAAAATAATTTCTTCGTTATTTGATTTTTAACCAAATAAAATTCATGTTTCATATTGGTTGGAAAAAAATAAATCCATAATCCTCCTTTCAACCATGTAATTTGAGGCCAAAGCTTTTGTTCTGTAATGTAAATGAACGGCTTTCTAAAGCGGGTTTATTATTGTTATGCATGTAAATACATTTTACAGTTAAAACACGCTGTGTAATAGATGCCTTTATCTTAAAGAACTTAGAAGACTTCAAGGATGGTTCAAAAAGTGCTTATATATGAAGACAGAGAGCTTCATTAAAGCAAATTGTTGTTACAATTGGAATTTAATTCATAAATTAATCTGTTAAATAGGGCCCAAACAAATATGTTACATGGAGCAGAAGTAAATCTATTAAATGGAACAGAAACAAATTTGACATTAATTCATAAGTTACTTATGATTTGGTTGACATTACTGCCCAATCAAAACATTATTGTAGCTCCGTCTTGTAGTTTTTACCATCGATTAGACCTGGATTCCTCATTTCGCACCAAAAATCAAGGCCAAATTCAAAACGTTGGGTTGCTTCCTGTGAATCTTTTCCAAAATATTTGAAGATAGTTTCATCAACCGGAAAAGTTATGATGAAGACTTTTTTAGGTGTGAACGACGTTATGATCCCAAATACGAGTAATTGAGACTTAAACGGCTATGTATTGAATTACATATTGCAGTAAGAACAAACCATTTTTACGATGCCAGAGCGTAATCTGTTGGATTTTTTAAATACTTATTGACTGATCCTCGTAGCTAACTAAATCTCACAGAAGTATCATGATGAAAAAAATATACTTGGATCAATAAATTAAAAATGTAGAAATGTTTTTTCACAGTAACATATGGAAATCATGATAATAGCAGATCATGTAAAAGAAAAAAAGTGCAAATAATGTTTTCCAAATGTATATTGGAAAATACAAATGAAATATCCTTCACTATAAGCTTTATCTTGGCAAGATCTTGTAAATGAGTAATGTAAATCTTGTTTTTCAATAAAATGTATCAAGAATTATGCATGTAAAGCGTGATAAGTATGCAATTTGAGAAAAGATTTTACTTCTCATGCTTTAAAGAACTTAAAACCGCTTAAACAAGCAAGAGAGAAGACTGTTAGAATAGGGAAGACAGAAAAGAGCTGGAGGTAGGATTGTGATTATTCACTAACGTCACTCTGAGAAGCAACGTGGATAGCTATTGGTGATGGATGTCGTGATTTTGAACTTCATCAAATGACGAGGACGACACCAGAGCTAGTATATCCCTCTCCAAATTTCCACGCCAATGGGAAGACATGGGACCGTAATCAGATTTAACGTGCATCAGGCTCGCTGCATGATGTCATCAAGGTTCGAATCAATGAAAACAGCGCCAGCCTCGAGCCCGCGATCATGACCAATTGGCTACCATGACCACATTTCAATCATCTGCGGTCACCGTAGCAGGAGGAGTAAAATATATAAAATTTGCTGTATTTTAATAAAAAAAAATCAAAAGAAATAAGGTTGTGCAAAATATTTCATATATGGCCGCATAGAATACATATAAATCAAACTGAGTATAATAGACTCATGCAGGTGAGATATAATTTTTTTTCACAGGGAGGGAAGTTTAAATTCAAAACTATATGGAAATTCAACGACACAGTGAAGTAAGCATAATCAACTGTATAATCTTATATTATACTATACATTGCAAACTTCAGTTGACAAGTTTATAAGAAACAACTTGAGAAGGGAATACTTTCCTATTTCGGTCCTAGAACAACTGTGGTGACGGGCATAAAATGATTGTTACTCCTCATGACTCCTAATCTCATCATATCAATTATACTCACAAGAAGACTTCCACGCACACATACTAATATCCTTTCTATTGTCAAAACCTTATTATTATCCTCCCTTCAATTCAAGTTCTTATCATTTTTATACCACTTAGTTACCTCTATTCACTCAATCTCTAAAGTTTCCCTAATTTGTATAAGTTCCATTTAATTAGGAAGAAGCTGGGAACTTAATTATAAAATCAGGAAGAAACCCCAGATGCTAGTCAAAGGGAAGAATTTCGTATATACCATGTTACAAGGCTACTTATATGAACACTATTAATAATGAGCTTGAGTCCTGAAGTAATATAAAATCAATCTCAGAGTAATCACAGGACTAATCTTGTGGTACAAGCCTTCAGATCTCTACCAGTCTCTACATTTACATTAATTTCTCCACAGTTTTTTCTTATGATATCTTATGAATCTTACTCACTACTCCAAAATGTCTCTTCTGATTTACATAAATCCCGTTTCATTCACAAGAAGAGGTTTTCAAATCAAATAACGTCATATTAAAGTCCCGAAGGTTGAGTGAAAGGAAATACACAGGAAACCCATTGCAACATATTTTTAACATACTGTAAGCTATTAATTTTTAATAACAAAAAAAAATGAAATGTAAGATGAAGCAGATTTAACTGTAAGTAACTATGAAAAACAGAGAAATATATTATAAAAATATTTATGTAAAAATTAAAATACTTTGGAAAAATAATGAGTTTCTTAAATTGTATATTCAAACAGCTCATCACTCGCAATTTTTTTTTTTTTTTAATTCTTAAATAATTTTATTGTTTTAACATAATAAATGTAAGATTCTTAATCACAGTAGTATTTTCAATATTTCAATCAACTTTAGTTATTCCTTCTTCGTACAATGACATTTCTCTCGACTTCGTTCATATTAATATTTAATTAAAAATACTAATGTGAGTTTGAAACCTTTGATACGAAGAATTTATTCGAATAAAATAATTAGATATCTAACTAAGACGGCCATCTGATTCAAATATGAATCAATTTAATTTGTTTTTATAATTTGAAGTACTCCTCTCATTTCAAACTGGATATTGTAATAATGTTTCAAAACTTCCTTTCTTTCAAATTATCGAGTGGTAGTTTTAGTAAAAGATAATTTATGCATTGATTTCCATTTCATTTAAAAGTCAAAAATTACTCAGAAGTTTCTCTGATAAATGGTAAGAGTTCGAATAACATTAAATTGATCTTTTATGTGATGTGCTTTCAAAGTAATTTTTAAAGTTCATAACTAAAGTAAATTTTGAATCAAACAACGGTTTCAGTTTGAAATATAAATGATGTTTGATTTGGGGGAAAGGACGACTGAAAGTATTAATTATTATGGATTTACTTTACAAATTTTAATTTCAACACAGTGTTCATGGGAATTGTACACAAACATTTTCTTCAATTTACTTACTTTAGTTTATATAATTTCAATCCAATAATTCATGTGTTTTTCGAATTATATGAGGAAAAGTATTTTTATAATATTAATGGTTAATCAATGAAAAAAAATTGGAGGATTTTTGAACAAACAGCAAATATAAACTGTATTTTTGAAATAAGTTGCATGTACTTCTTATATGAAACATAACACAGTATTTTTCATATAATCAACTAATCTAATTCATTTGAGAACGTTAGTTAAGAAGAAAAAGTGATAAAAGCATGCTTTATACAATTAAGATTCTATCGAGGACTTCATTGTATAAACTGTAATCAATAAAAGTGTGGAGAAATCGCCTAAAACTAGAGAAAATTCCAAAATTTTCTCAAAAATTATCATAGCAACGAACGATATAATTAAAGGAATTTGTATTTTTTTATTCAAATTATTATTTTTATCCTTTTTGAATTTACAATAACTTATTAATATCATATTTGTATCAAAAAAAATAACCGTACTGTTAGGAATAAACGTTATTACTGTATTAAAATATGATTTAGTTTGTAATGAGATAAGGTAAAAGTTGAGAACACAGTGAAAATTAGAATTTTCAAGTTAATGAAATGAAACAAATCGAAAAACAAAGTTTTATAAGATAGAATTTCTCACAAGGTATTATGTAATAAGTAAAAATAAACTATTTTAAGAGAGTATAAAATTTTTAAATTAAAAATAACAAAATTATCACTACAAAAAGTATTAGAACAGAAAAAGATAGTAAACAAATTACACAGAACGGTGACACTCTAAATCTTTCAAGGTCACCTTCAAATGAGCTTCATTTGCAGACGCTTATTTATTTGTTTTCATTCATTTAAATTAGATTACGAGCAAATTTTTCGTTATGGCATCTAAAACAAAAGACATTTCTTTGAGTTTTTACGAATTAGATGTAGTTAATGATGGACACCCTGAGCATCATCTGAATAATCTTAAAATACCAATCAAAGAATCCCATCTACTAAAATTTTATCGGATTAGAGACTGGTTTTGAATGATCGTAATGTGCAGTTTATATATATTGTTTATTTTATTAAAATTTATTTCTTATTAATTTCATAGTTTATGTATACTTTATACACACTGTGTGTGTTTTAGAAAGAAACATTTTTTTATTGCATTTTTGTACGTTTACGATTTATTTTCAAAAATTCAAAACTTTTCAACATAAAAAGTTTTATAACAACATGTATGTCTTATATATAATTTATTACATTTGTATTTATTATACATTTGAATTTATTAATGTTTTTTGCTATAATGTGTGCGTGTCTTAGAAAGATACATTTTCATATTATATTTTTGTACATTTACGACTTGTTTTTTAAAAAAATAAAATTTTCTTTTGGTTTGAATTAGCATAGTTAACGCTTTATAAATAATATATATAATAAACATTGTTGAGCTGAGGATAAATTATACATCAGAAACAAGCAGTTATATTTTTATAAATTGAGTATTCTACGTTTTTTAATTTTGTGTATCCTGTATTATAATTTGGTGGTAATGTATTTTTTTCATGTAACTTAAAAAATTCTCTAAAGGAATACAAACCATAGAAAAATCTTTCACATATTATGAGTGTCATAATGCTGTAAATTAAGTTTTTCTAAGTATGAGAACTATTTGAAAATCAATATTTTTCCATGATTAATTTTCTTGATGATTCTTCTTTCGAAACGCTATGGTTTTTTTGAATAATGCGAATAGAGCTTAAGGTACTTTTTCAGAATTATATGATTAGAATTACTTGGAATTAGGAATAAAAATGGTTTTTAGGTCTTCTTTAAGAATCGTTACATTTTAAAATTGTAAGTTTTTAAAGACATTTTCCCCAGAAATTCAGAATAAAAATTTATAAAAAATCAGTTCTTGACTCTAAGAGACGTTTCATGCATCTTTCTATGTAGAATATTATGATAGTCTTGTAGAAAAAAGAATTGGATAAAAAATATTAATGATGAAAAAAACTTAGCAATTTGAAAATGCTTACTTTTCAAAAACGTTTTTTATAAGGTGACAGTAGACTTTAAAAACACAATTTTTGGTCAAGATACAGATATTTTATTTTTGGTATCATATTGAAATTCAATCTTTTATCTTCATAAATAGCTATTTATAAAGTTTGTTTCATTCCTATTTAAAAGTTGAGTTGGAGCGGTTTCAACATTTCTTGATTACGAGAAAAATAAAAGAAACTACTGCAAAACGCAATATTAAGCATCAATGAACCTGAAGTTACAAATATATATATTTCAAATGCTTATAAAGAGTATTGACTATTTGTGAGATTTTATATTGAGTAGAAGTGTTTTTATTTTGCTGTAAGCTAAAAATTACAATGAATTTTCATTTCTTTGTTTCAAGAAAATTTTATTGTTCAGAACTCAAACTACCAAGGCTTCCTATGTAAGGATTATAGTATTTAAATAACAATTAGGTAAGTTTATATTCTGTATTATTTTTTGTTCAAAATGTCATTATACACTTGTTTTCGTTTGAGTCACCATGTTTTGCTGAATGTCTTAATATTTGCTTATGTAAGTATAAAATACGTTTTTGACAGTTAGACTATAAAAAAGTCTTTTCTTGAATGTTTTTCTTACTTTGAACCCCATAAGGTCATGAAATATGAATTGTTAGTCAGAATTTACGTTAATTTAAAAAAAAAGTTATTTGAAGGAGTTCTGTTACCTTAAAGATTATGATTAAATGCAAACTAATTATAAATGCATACATTTTAATCCAAGTGGCATATAATATAATAAAAACAGTTTAGATATGATATTAAAAACAAACAAAAAAACATTAATTTAATACCACGTAGCAATATGAAGTTGAATGCAACAAAATAAGGGTAAAATCAGGGAGAGGGAGGATGACGCAGAACGTGCACCGACCTGATTTGAGTACTCCAGAAAATAACCAGTGCGCAGAGGATTTATATGATGAAATTGTGAGACCACGCAAAATTAATGCTTTCTTAAGAGCCTTAGCAAGTAACGCAACTTTGGTAGTACCATTCAGATGTAAAATAAATTTAAAATGATCAGAAACTTAATTATAAATTATTTTAGAATCATAATAAATAAATGTCAAAAATATTAAGTAAGTTTGTGACGTTGGGCTATTCGCGATTTTTTCTTCACTATCCTTAGGGACTTTAATTGAGATTGATTGCAAGGAATAAACAATTTCTTCCCAACCAAAATGAAACGGGGTTATGTTAATAAGTAGAGACGGGTAGAAATAAAGTAAAGTAAGTTGGATATGACGGTATATAAGAAAAATAAATTTAGAGGGTAGAGGCCGAGTGGGACTAGCGCTGAGCGTATGGCTTACAAGCGATAGATGATATGAAAAATTGTTATGGGTGATAGCAGTCGCAAAGAATTCGAGAGATCAAGTCAGCTTCAACTGGAGAGGTTTTGGCAAGAGAAATTAGTTCCATTGTTGTCGTATAGGCGAGTAAATTCGAGGGATCATCAAGGAGAGCAAATATCCCTCCGACATTATATTACAAAGTTGACAAACAAATAGTTGTGTGAGACTTGACTAGTGTGTCCTTGTGTAGGTTATTGACTTTTAGAGTTGGTTGCATTTGACTGAGTTATGGCACAAGAGTCGGGTAGAAGAAGTGATTCGCCACAAGTACTTCATACTAAAATTATCGACTGCAAACAAAAAAATCGTCAAGAAGTAAAATTTTATTTTGGTAAGTTTGGTAATTCTATATCCGTCTAAACTTAAGTAATTACCCCCTCCTAAACTAGTGTTTTTATTGTTTCCTAGATTTCATTTATTTATCAGTTTTTCGCTATTAGGCGAGTTTACTTCAAAGAAGGATCGGCATCAGAGATTTCAGAAACAAATTATTATTTGGTCATATTTTGAATGTATTTAATTACAACTCCTTTCCAATGAAATGAAATTAGGTAAATTGAATGAAGATGAGAATTGCAGTGAATTTAATAAGATATATTGATATATAAGTGAAGGAGAAATGAAATTAAAAAAGAGAGATAAACAATAGCGACAAACTGATTGATATTTGCAGATTAGAGTGATTCACTGTAAATAATTGTTTACATTGAAGATAACTGAAAGCTAGTCCTGATTAGAATATTAGGAGTAGAATCTACTATATTGTGTCTGAATCGGAATGAGCTTATTGGTAAGAGGAAGTTTATTTGAATATAAACTAAGATTACGCCTGAGTTTAGAGTGATTTGAGAAAGAACGATCTTGCATGATCTTTGACAGTTAATAAACTGTGCTGTCTTTATCTTACATATCATAAATTGGAGTGTGGAACTTATTAACTATTCAATTAGACTTTCATATGACTGTCGAGTAAAATAATGAATGACATCCGTTTCAACAATGATTGATTGAGTAGAAGAATTTCGCATAAATCAATGGAAATAGTTAAAAATTTCTAATAATATCAACTTTATGTTAAAAATTCTTAATTCAATTAATTTTCACATTTTAACTCGAACACTGTCTGCCTCAGTTTGAATTCCACCTCTTTTGACATCTGCCTACACCATCCTTTAATCGATTATCAGCGTGAAATAATGTGAGAATAAGAAGGAAAAAAAGAAACTTCTTTGTGAGATGAGAAAAAAAATTCTGTCTCTGAAAATGAATGTTCGGAATTTCTTAATACTTTTATCCACTATTTTTTTCCTTATTTTTTAACAAGAATTTTTGATCCTCCAACGATATTTATTTACGGTTCTCAGATTTCCAGTCCAATTTCATTCTTTGACTCATCTATCAATGACGAGTCTCAAGTCGGAGATTTTGGGATTGAAGAAGAGGTGCAAATAAACTCACTTGATGATTTAGTCTGGTTAGTTCAGAAGATGCAAGACGATGAGATTATCTATCATTCAAAATAGAATTCAATGAACTTGCGAAGGAACTTTTCTGGCAAGATAGAACTATATTTGTTGAAGAAACTTTTTGAAAAGCTGTTGGATTAGATAAAATAAAATAAATATAAACAAACATCTTCCATTTTATACGCATCTAAGGCATAGCAGAATAAAATATATACTTTTGTTATAAAGGTAATTTTGCAGAAATTAATTTTAACAAAAAGTATATGGATTATTATTATAATGTATATATTGCTTGTATTATCATTTATTAGCATAGGCATAGTACGGAAATTTGATACCTCTATTTTTTGTTTGTGGTGTATAATATCAGAATTAATATAAACATATTAAAGTTACAAAGATTTTCTTAGTCGCAAATACACTCATTACGGTTATGTGATTTTGGATGATTCAAAATAATATCTTTGGAAATGTTAAACAAAAGCAATTGGCAATATACCTTCCAATTTTAGGCCTCAGAGTGTCGAAGACCAAGACTTAGCAAGTATCTCATTGTCCTAAATTCCCCAACATGCTACGTGAGGATTTGGTGTTCGGTAGAATAAAGTAGAGTGCTGCTCATTATTCCAAGCGAATATCATTGGTGCACTGATAACAAAATTAGGGGTATTCGATGTTTCCATAAAACTGTACATCTGAACGTATTTCTATTTGAAACATGAACTGAAACCTTACAAATATCTTCATCAGTTTCTTAAAGTTTCTGTATATAGTGTAGTTTTTTGTCTTAGTCTTGCAGTTGATTATATGTGTTTTAGATGAAATCTTGCTGGGAGTTTTGATGATTATGGAATATAGAATTTTCTCCAACACTTACGATAAAGAATTGCGAACATTTAAGAAAAAAAGTTTTTTTTATTAAATTCTTTCTTTATAAATTCCTCTCTATGTATCGTAATTCAATATCCTTAAATTCTTAGTGAAAACTCTCATGAAAATAATTGATGAGAGTGGAAATCTAGTATTTAATAATTATGAAAATATAAATATGAAACAGAATTAGTTTTACCCTTTTTTCCCTTAATATGAATGTTGGAGATATTTTTTAAAACGTTTTTCTGAATTTCACTTGGTGTGTGTGAGTGTGTGTGTGTGTGTCATCAAATTTTCGATCGTTAATTTAACCAACTTCCCATCAAGCTAGAACTCTGAAACCTGGGGAACCGTTCGCACTCGCCTAACAATGCGATATTTAGACGTTTGCGACAAGTTTTAGCTAGTATTTTCTTCAATAATGCAGTTTATCCCAACCACTTGGTGCGATTTCAAAAATTGGCACCAAACATGGCGATTTTTTTGTTTGGCTGAGCGTTAAGTCCGTAAAACGGACCAGGGTAGCCACATTTGGCAAAATACTGCCAAAGAATTCTTGTCGCCAAGAGTGATTGGGTTAAGCTGCATTCCAACCATTTAATTTACCGGATGAATTAATTAATTTTAGTTACTTTTAACGTTTTTATGTATTTCACTTGGTGTGTGTTTCTCTGTGTGTGTGTGTGTATCAGTGTGTTATCAAATTTTCTATCGTTAAATTAACCAACTTCCCATCTAGCTAGAGCTCTGAAATTTCGGGAACCGTTCTTACTTGCCTAACAATGCTATATTTAGATATTTGCGACCAGTTTTAACTAATATTTCAATAATTTTTCTTAATAAACTTTGCCACTATATAAAAACGTTGTTTTTAAAAACGTTGGTTTTTATCTCGAATTATTATGTGTTGATATCAGCGTTACTTTTCTCTATAAACTTCGGTAATTGTTTGACATCAGGATCACAATTTCTTTTCTTTCATAATGTTTCTCCAATCATTCTACGTTTTGGGGCATTTTATAATCATGTTCTTCTTTGAATATAGCAAGCATTTAGAGAAAAATACCGGCTTATGAGAGTGAAAAATAAAACCTTTTAAGCTAACTTTTCTAACAACCTTAAACTTCTGTAACATAGCTTTCAAAAAGAATCTTATTTAAATGCATCGTCTCTAAACTCTTCTGGAAAAAATTTCTTAATAAATTCATGGCCTTTTCGTTTAGTGGTTCTTTTTATTATAAAATTTGTATCTGATACTAACATTTTTGAATGAGCACTAAACACGCTTTCCTAAATTATATCATCTAATAAATGTAGAACTACATTCATTAAGCACTGAATATATCTACCATTTTATCCAAAGAGTTAGCAAACTATTTATTTTCAAAGGAACTTTCTTGAATGTCAAGAATCAACAAATAATTTCCCATGTGAAGTATCATAAGAAGCAACGCATGATAAATGGAATTTAAGTTAAAGAATTTTCCTATGTAATGGACAATGATTATATAAAAAAATGATAAATTTCTTTCTCGCGACTTCTGTACTATGGAAATAAAGTTCCAAGAGAAAGTGGACTTTCAGTGTTGAGTTGTGATACTCGAGCTCAAGTATTTTCATATAAGAAGTTTAAATTTACGTCACATCATTTGGTTTTTCAGTAACTTTTAAGTTTCTTTTAGGACTGCATTTTTATAACCAAATTACCACAATTACAACAATTAATACAATATTAAGAGCAGTAAAATTAATCTTTGTCTTTTGACTCTAGAAACATACTTCTTGAAATATCATCTTATCAAGTTTGATGTAATATTTCAGTCAGTGAAATTATAGAACAATTGCTGTTGGGGCAGAATTAAAGTACAAAATTTTTTTCTATTCATTTATTGACTCTATTTCGCTTAGTAATTATTGATGAATTTTAACTATAACAGATTTTTTTTTCTATTTGATATTCAGTTTACATTATGAGAACTAGTCTTTTAAAAATCACGAAGATTCTGTAATCACCACATTCAGGTTAGTTAATACTTCTGCTTCAATAATATTATTCAATTTTAAATTAAGTTTCCTAGTATTTTAAATTAAGCATAAAACTATTAATAACTTCACCTATAGCTCGTATCCAAATGATATTTTTTAGCATAGCTAAGAATTTCCAGTAAGTTATGATAGAAAAAAATCACTAGCATCATATAGGTTATTGCAAGTAACAATATTTGTTCCTATTGAGGAATTTTGAAGCCAACTAATTTTTAACTTAAGTAAAAGTAAAACTCCATAATTTATTATTTCCTCCTTGGGTTAAAATGAATAAAAAAAGTTATGTTCATTTGTCTACTATAATAGAGCTTTTATATTCTTACTCATTCTGCTTATTTTTACTTACTTTTTAATACATTCCATAATAATTTTTTTTTGCCAATTTGTTTACTTAATTTTAAAAGTTATTCTATATTTCGAAATATGAAATCAATCACAGAAGTAATGGCATTTACATTGTTTGACGAATGAATCATGCAAAAATATTTCAATAATTGATATTAAAAGATACGGAGCAATAATATTAAGATTGAAATTAATACTTCAACTTTTAATGTTAAAACACGTTACATCAGTTACTGCATCTTCTAATTAAAAACAAAATTAATGAATATATGTTTGTTAGTATCTATTCTAAATCTTTTTATACAATCAACGAAACACATAACATCTGATGTATCTGTCCCATTTCTATTTCACAAATGGACCCTGAGTTTAGTTTCTCCGTAATGTTAAATAAATTAGACATGTGTGTATTCGAGTGCTGTCCGACATTATAAACAGTTTCTAAGAAATGCGTGTATCTTTCAATGATGCATTGCTTATATGTATAACGTAGGGAAACTATTAAGAACATATTAACGTGCAGTTGTTTATTTTACTTTTAATTTTATGTTATGAAAACATTGCTTTCATTTCTCAAACGATAAAAAATTTATTGTGCTTGCTTTAATTGTCATATCTAATTACAATATATTATCAAAATACTTGATAATTCATTATCCATTTTAATATGTTATCATTTGTTTTAATTTTTATGCATGAAAACTAGACTTATGTTTTTTTTTATCCAAAATAATTTGCTTTGATTAATATTGTTGATAAAGTTGGCATCGATTTGAAACTTTAAAATTTTTGTATTTTGTTAAGATTAATATTATTTTAAATTCAAAATAGTATTGCAAAAATTTCTAATTTAATATTATTATTAATTTTGTGTCATAAACAATTTTTTTCTTAGTTATAACTCTTATGAAAATATAGAAACTACTTTGTGGATTTCAATTAAAAACGACATATGATCGGATTTGATGTTTGGGAATCCTTTACCAGTACCTAATTTCAAGTTTTATCTGTTGAAAGCCAAGACATTTTGTGATTTTCTTTGTTAGTTAAACAGAGTTACTTTTTTAGTTTGAACATATTATTGTTATATATGTCCAAAAAAGGTATTTGTAACAGAAGTTTTATTGTATGTGTTTGTATGATATGATTTTAACAAAGAATGTACATCTATATTTCAATTTTTTTACAAATTTTCGAAAAAGAAATTAATATTATGAAATTCTTAAATAAAAATATAAATATTTATTCCAAATTACTAAAAATTAAAAATTATTCCCTGAAATTCCACAATTAAAATGGTGATTTTGATTATTTATTTTCAATATATTTTGACTCAGGCTAGTATAAATTATACTAGCTATAAATTTATGCTAGCGAATCTATAAATCTGTAAATTAATACTAGTGAATTAATTAAGCTTATTAACAACTACAAACATAATTTCTGCAAATATCCAGATTTAATATTGATATAAGTATTTATTTTCCTCTTCTCTGTACTTAACATAAAGTTTTGTTAAATCGTTTATCTATTCACTAATACAAATATTTTTTCTTTTTAAACATTATGATCAAGAGTAATATATAATAATTATATTAATTATATTTTCTTATTTTATTTATAAAGATGTATGCTTAAAACTAACAAATTTAATATACTTTCATGAAGTCAGAACGATCAGTATAAACGAATCGTTATTCTCCGTGTCAAACTGATTTCATTCTTACACGCACACCCTATCTAATATTTTTCGCAACAATAAGGATTAGATATATTAAAATAGTTTACAGTTATTAAATAATTATTTGAGTAATAAGTGTCAGAATCTGAAAAGAAAAAAAAATTATAGCAGTTTTATTTTGCATAAAAATTAGATGACTTTTGAGAGACCAAAGTTTTGACAATGTACGTTTCTTACGTGCTTATTTTTAAAGCATGTTGACAGATAATGTATTTAATATGCATTTTTCCACTGTCTTTATAGTGAAAAAATTGTTAATGTGTACGTATTGATATAAATTGTTAAGAAAAAGTGTTAAATTTTATTTACGTTCAGCGTACAATTTATTTTCATATACATTTTCACCAGTAAACATGAATCAAATAAAATGTATAAATGTTGTGAGCTTTTATTTTATACTCATGACTTGACTGATTCCCCGAAATTTATCAGTACACCGGTTTTGTAAGAAATTTTTACCAAATTATTGGTAATAGAAAAAGTTGGTAAAAAAGACTTCGGTCGACGGAAATGAAAAGCAAGAAGCACAAAAAAGTCTATTCAACATTTATTAATATATAGTCTTGAAAATATTGAGGAATCTGATATTCACACACACTCAAACACACACATCCTAATTGTTAAAGTTGTTCAAATATGTTGCTTACGATAGAAAATATAATTTTTACATTAGAATCTTTGATAAATAAATTCAACTTTATCTTTAATTTCCATAATTACAAATACAGCTTTTTTTTATTTTTCAAAGACGATATCATTTTGTGCAATTACAAGAATACTTAACCTATAAGAGACAAAGACATAATAAACATTCCAAACTTCTAAAAAGAGACGATAATTAACGCAAAAATAAAATGAAAATGAAAAATACATTTCTCGTCAGCGGAAAATTGTGATATACAAGAAATAAATAAATAAAAAAAAAAGTAATTGATTTCACAAGAAACCGATACGATGCTTTCGTGTATTATCGATTGTGCAGAGGGCAATAAAAAGAATTCGAGATGTTATCAAGAAATTCTGGAGGATTTCTATCCATCAGAGACACTACATGCATATTGGACAGTGTATCTCCTTTTCATCTTCAATAGGAGAGAAATATTATGTATTGTAGTAACGTTAAGAGAGTCTTTGATGTGCAAATAAAAATATTGGAAAATAAGATAATCTTACTTATTTTTATTTATATATTTAGGCGTCGATTACCTTCTAAGAAACCTGATCTAAAAACTTTGAAATTTCAACATAATAACCGAATACACAAAATGTTTCATTATAAGTTCTAAAAAAATGATTTCCTAGCTAAGTTAGAGAAGCTTGAATCCTTAAGAAAAAGTAATTTTATTTTAAAGTAATTTCTATTTACTAGCTATGTGTTAAAAAAGTGATTTTCATCATATGGATTCTGTTCATTGTTATGATTTCTGGAATTACTACTAAGCAAAATATTTTACATTTAGTATTTCATAAAAGTATTTTATAAAATACTATATTTATTTACATTTATAATATATTTAATAAATAGTAAAGACATTTTTATTTTATGTAATATAAATACAAAATCGTCTTTTTAAATGTTCCAATTTATGCGACCATAATTTTACACGAACATGCTTTCCACATACATTTGAAGATTCAACTCTCCCTCTCACTGGAACCTTTATAATATAGTACAATTAGAATTATTCAGAAAAAAAGATGCATATATAATACGTTTATTAAATTAACATGTGAAAACTAATTTAAAACTCCCACTAATTTACTTATTTCGTTACCATAACAGAACTAGCAAAGATTACAGCTTATATTTTTCAAATATACTGCTGTTTGTAGAAAATGCAACACCATGAAAGAATCATCAGAATCAAATGAAATTTAATGCAGAAACGACTTGTACTGATACAAATAAATGATGAAATTTTCAAAACAAAAGAAACAAATTAAGCGTCCGAAATCAGTATTTGGTGCAGCCACCATGCGCTGCAATAAGTGCTGCTATACGACGTGGCATGGAGTCAAACAGATGTTGAATATCTGCTTGAGGAAGAGAATTCCATATCGCTTGTATGCGCAACCAAAGTTCGTCTTTGGAAACTGCAGGACGCGGATCACGAGCGAGACGCCGACCAACCATATCCCACACGTGCTCAATAGGCGACATATCCGGTGAATAAGCAGGCCAAGGAAGAAGTTGCATGCGTTGTGCTGAACAGAAGTCTCGAACAGTCCGCGCAACATGTGGGCGTGCATTATCCTGCTGAAAGATAGCTCCAGGGATGCCTTGAAAGAAAGGAACGACTTCGGGCTGTAGCACTTCACGGACGTACCTGTTGCTATTGAGATTACCCTCAATTCGTATCAAATTGGATCGTCCATGATACGAAATCGCACCCCAGACCATAACTCCGGGTGTTCGACCACTATGTCGTTCAATAATACACTCAGGAAGGCAGCGTTGACCGGCATAACGTCTAACACGAACACGGCCATCATGGGTCCACAAATTGAAGCGTGATTCATCTGAAAAGACAACTTGGTGCCAATCAGCTCGCCTGTCTCTGTGCTCAAGAGCCCACTGCCGACGCAGCCGTCGATGATTCGCCGTGAGGGGAATCCTGTATAAAGGCACCCTTGCACGCAATCCACGGCGCAGCAGACGACGACGAATTGACGAAGCCGACAATTGTACACCTGTAGCAGTAGACCAACGTGCTGCCAGCTGCCTGGAGGAAGCTGTGCGATCATTCACCGCCATGCGGAGCAGGTGTCGATCATCGCGCTCTGACGTCACCTTCTGTCGTCCAGTGCCTGTTTTTCGAGTTGTTCGGTGCTCGTCGGTCCACTGCTTCCAAACTCGCATCACTGTGGAACTGTTCCGCTGCATACGAGCTGCTATTGCGCGATAGGAAAATCCTCCTTCTCGAAGGCCGATTATCCTCCCTCGTTCAAACTCCGTAAGTTGCTTGAATTTCTTATTCTTCCGTCGTGGAGGCATACTCAGGTCTCACTAAACGTTTGCCACTAACAAATAATCATAGACTTTTTTCAACGTCCCGCTACAGCACTTTATTTATACGCTTTCAGCATCAATTCAGAGGGCGCTGCGCGCGCCGCGCACGCGCGATGGCTCTGAAACTTTATTAATTTGCATAATATTCTATAATTGACATTTGCTGCGAATTTCATTTGATTCTGATGATTCCTTCATGGTGTTGCATTTTCTACAAACAGCAGTTTAGTTACGTTCTAATTGGTACAACGGTAAAACTAACCTCTTTTGACAAATCGAAACAGATTTGTTAAGGAGAATTTGTTTTACCGTTTTCATGAACTGTTTACATAAATAAAAGCATTACCTTCATGGTTGTGTATTTTATCTATAAAAATTTTCTGTTTTCCAAAATTTTCTTCTGACTTATGATAGCAACATAACAATCATGTTAAGAAACGGTTACTTTAAGTGAATACTTTTAAAATTTTTACTTTGAAGCTGTTTCTCCTTTTTCTTGTTTGGTATTGTGAGGGATAGAATTTTTAGTTTGTTACTATGTCATATTTAGAATAATTTATTTCACCTTTCTTCAGATCTATTTAATAATTTCTACGTTAATAGAATATACCATGCACTAAGTCACAATTCGATACACTGTCTTAATAAAATGTGAGAAAAATATGGTAATTGCATAAATAACATTTTTCAGCATCCTACGTGATAAAGATGGTATTTACTTGTGAAAAAAAAATTTGAAATATTTTATTGCATTCATAAATAAATTTTTTTTTAAATTTATTAATCTCTATAGAGGAGTTTTATTAATGAAGAAATTTTTTTTATTTAAGATATTTTAAGGGCTTAGCTTTTTTTAAAGGTTTAGTCTTATATTAAGAAAACAAAATTGTACACAATTCATTATACTTGTTTAAATGTTTTATTTCTCTTTCGCAATAAATAATTAGCCACCTAAGGGGCTAGTGCTTTAGTTGGATCTTTTTTGGCTCACCAAATCACTTTTCACTTTTTTACCGATTGCTTCAAATTTTATTACATTTAGCTTAAGTATATTCAATTTAATAACTTATCGTCTGCGCTTTAATTTTCATTACATTTAACTTAGATATATTCAGTTGAATAATTTATCTTTTGCTTTAATTTTAATTACATGTCGGTGATATAATATTCAATTCAGTTATTTATCGTTTGCCTTAATTTTAATTACATATAGCTGATATAATGTTTGATTTAACAATTTTTCGTTTGCTTCAATTTTAATTACATTTAGCTTAATTATATTCCATTTAATAATTTGTCGTTTCTTTTAATTTTAAAATCGGAAAAGTTTACTATTGTCCATTTCTCTATATTTCATCGTTTACATCAATTATTATATTTAATTGTGTAATTTAATAACAATTATAAAAAAGTGCACTTTGGATAGCTAAATCTGTTCTTTGCAAAATTTCATGTTGAACATTTATATTTTTATTTTCTAGTAACAGTTTGAGACAGACTTCTTATTATTTTTCATTTTCCTGAAGAAGTGTTGTGATTCGTAGCAAAGCGTGTGTTAGTTTTTTTTCTCTATAAAATATAATTTTAACTGTTAAAAATGAAAGTTACAAAAATAAAAATACTTCAGTCATTGAAAGTCATTTTATTTCACAGCGTTTTATCCGTAAATAAAAATGCTATTTTGTAATTTTGTGTTCTCCTTAATTTATCTAATTTACTCAGATTTTTCTCAACTTTACCGATCCTAATATTGTATTTAATTACATATTTCAAAAATATTAATAATTTAATGCAGTTTTTCTCTTATTAATTAAAAAAAAGTCACAAAATTATACTGTTCTTGAAAAAGAA
>BMAW01085751.1:5229-15929 GCA_019974015.1 Nephila pilipes | reverse complement strand
GTAAAGAGAGATAGAAAAAAACAATTGATAAATTTTGGAAATTAGGACTCATCTGCAAACAGTTTGGACAGGAATATTTTGTGATTCAAATTTTATATTATGCTAATTATTATGAATTCCTCATTAAATTAAGATTAAAGAAGCATTTTAAATTAACATTATGATGTCACTTTGTCCCAATGTCTCCTCCAGGAGCCACTTAATTTCTCAAAAATAAAATTTAAAATAATTGTTTTAACATTTTTTCAGTACTTTTTCATGTATTTAGAACCGATTGATGCAAATTATTCTAAAATTTATAGTTAAAAGTAGACCTTGGGTCTGAGGAGGTTAAGACTCAAAATTATTGAGAGAAAATATAATGTTTCGGTAATGAATACCTAAAAAGTAATTTTATATACGAATATATGGGTGCATAGGCCAGGTATTGATTCATCAACAAAAGAAATCATATAAAAATAAAGAATAGTTGTTATTTGTAGCGTTGGATATAAATGAAGGGCATCTCGAATCTCTTGCAGAAAAATACAGTGATCGAAAATGAAATTCCAATGCAGAGAAGAAATTGGCTTAGAGGAATGAAAAGCAAAGGAGTTGTTTATAAAGTACATTTATTAAGTTTCAAGGTAACAGTTCAAAGTATGCGCAATAAAAAGAAATTTCAAAAGTAAAGTGAAAGTACATTAATAACTGCCATGATCAACATAATTTTGAGTGCAATCATGCAAATGTGAATGTATTGTGTTGAACAGATGTCACATGTCCTTTTGTCGAATTGAGATCTAATTCTGTTGCATTTGGTCATTCATAGTAGTAAAGATTTTATTTTACAATCTTATTGTCTATCTTAAATTAAGATACCGAATATGTAGCTATGTCAAATAATATTTGTGTAATGTTTGTGATTATTAATTTATTTATATATGTACCAAGAAATATTCATATTTATCTAAATATCGTTTTCAGTAAATGAGAAAATTACCCATTAATGAAAATAAATTAGAATTGATTTTATTTCTTATAGCAGAATGTTAAAATGTATTAAATTTTTTTTTATCTATACTTAAATAATAAGAAAACTATTTATTTCATAAGAAGCTCAACTCAACAAAAGCAGTTTTATAAAACATATTGCATAAATGTATTCTAATTACCATATTAAGAAGTTAAAGATTTCTGATGAGGAAGATATTTCATAGTATAAAAGTCTTAAGACGAAAAATAATGCTATAGATGTAATATGTGAAAAGCAAAAAACAATACCAAATAAAAAATTTAAAGACTGTTTAGAGATACTATAGAATTGTTCAAAATATGAGAAGGCCATAAATCTTGGCCAATAATAAGCATATTCAGGTTTTGATATAACGCATTTAAAAGTAATGATAAATTTTAGTGCCTTGGTAAATAAAAATATGTCATAAATTTCAGTTAAGTCTGGGTAATGTATTAGTTATATTTTTTTCCGTATATAAATAGTTTTATTATTAACTATATATTACCAAAATAATAAAGTATGAAGTCAAATATTTGGATTATAATGTAAATAATGTATTGAATAAAAAATTTTAAAGTTAAAAATTGTCAACATATATCTAAGGAAGTCATTTTTAATATATTTTCCCTATTAAGTTTAATTTTGTTCATTGTTGAAACGTTCAGTTGTTTGTTCAAGCTGTTAGAACTTTGAAAAAAAATAATAGCGATAGAATAACCTTCTTTATATATATATATATATATATATATATATATATATATATATATATATGTATGCATATTTAATTCACTTTAAATCTAAGTCGCTTACCTGAAAAAGGGGGACGTAGGGGGAGATATATTTGAGCACCTATTTACCTATTTGCATTACTTTATTTTAACATGATTTGTGATTTATTCTATAGGAAGGTGAAACATTATTGCTTGAGAAAGTGTCGGGGTATAGTACTGAAATAAAGTAAGATAGTAGTTGAGTAGAATTGAAACGGCGTGATGCTCTATTTAAGTCGAGATAAGAACTGTCATCCAAGACCGAAAAGGTAACAAAATAGGCAGAATTACAGCCAGTAACCTAACCTTAACCTTTAGACCCAAAAACAACAAATTAGGGAAGGTTAAAATTTAGAATATTCACAAAGGGACTGCGTATTATTTCTTGAAGTGGGGCTCTTTCACTCCGATTTTCTCCACTCCATTTACACTAAGACTTCAATTCCATTTATCGTTACCTTTTCTTTCTTTTCTTGGAGTGTGCGATCGCGCGCGTGTGAGGATGTTCTGACCAGTTCAGTTCCCACCTGTTATCTATTTCATTTCACAGTTTTTAACCGAGCGAGAAACGTAATGGTCGTGCATCGAATTTGTTCTATTCTACTTTCTTTTCAAAAGAATCAATAAAGAGAGTTCTCTTCTAATGCAAAGGAATTGTGAATCTTCTTTAGTCAAACATTCTTTCAATAAATGGAAGCCATATTTTCTCATTAGGCTTATAGTACCGCCTCATACTTTGCAAGGATCTTACTCTATTTAGAAAAATAAATTTTCTCCTTAAAGGAAAAGAGGTTCCGAACATTTACGAATTACTCTCGCTGTCTTGTTTCAGTGTCAAGAGTTTTGTTTTTTTGGTTTTTTTTTTGCTATACAGCTCGTACTCTTCTCGAGATTGATTCTTTTCTTGTGATTTTTTTTCACCCGCAATTAAATGTTTTCTACATGGTATGTTTGATTTTTTTTTGTCTCCCCACTAAATTATGCTAATGTTTAAATAAAGGTTTTGTTTTGCTTACTTGTCGCTAAGATTTCAAAGCGAAAGGAAATTATTTCTTCCTGATATTTTGGTAATTCATTACTTCTCTTGAAGTTATAGTTCGTGGTCCCTTAGTCCAAGAACCATTTGATCAATTTCAGGTAGAATTTCCTTGTTGGTAAATCAATAACTCAAGCTTTCACAATAATTATTATGTTATTTCTTTAGTTGCGTGATATTTTCTAAATTGTGTGGATTGAACAATTTAACTGATTGATAATTTGGAATCCTTATTTACTTTACACATATCTTAGTCACACCTAATCTAACTCAGACTTATATGATAATACTTTTACAGATAAAAATACAATTAAATTTCTTGGAATAATTTACAATACTCTATAAATTGGGCTAAATCATAATAATTGTCTTTAATGTTCATTTAGTTTGCAATTCCTTAAATAGTAGTTAGTGAGCTTCACTTTTTTTTCTCGCTTTCACTTTCATGTATTACTTATGTAGAATTTAATTTTTAGCTTTCCAGGGTTTCGAAATGGGTTCTTTTTCAGTACTTGCCAATTCTTGTATTCTATTTTTTTCTTCAGTTATCCTCAGTTATTCATAAAACAGAATGTCTAGATGTTGATATTTCAACTCCTCTATTGCTCCTTTCATTATGTGGTCGAATTACTTCAAAATTTATCGTGTGGCTCTTTAAAGTACTACCATTAATCATGGATTGGGGTACACAGACATTAATTGAATGATTTTAAGTGATGTAAATGATTTTAGGACAATTTTATTTTAGACACTTCTTATTGTTTTTTAAATATCTCTTGTGTTTTAGGCAGTTAATTTGAAGATCGGAATTAAGCATTCGTTGGGCAAGCTCGGGCTGAATCGATTTTATTTTCAAAAATTAAGGAGTAGCTTTGGCTAATATTAGGAATTGGTATTTCTTTGATTCAAATTAAATTAGATTTTGCTAGATTGATTGATTGTTTTTTGACTTCGCTTTTATAAACAACACAAATGTCATTGGCTTAGGACTGCATAATTTTGAACATCGGTTCAGCGACGAGAAGGACACCTGAGTTGGTACCTTCCTTTATAAATTTCCATACAACGTCAACGAGAGGACATGGACCCTTGATAGGTTTATCAGACTCTGTTGAAATTTTAACTATTAGGATTGATGAAAATTTTTACAGATGTTTCAAAATATTTTTCTCCAAGAGGACTCATTGCGTTGAAAAATGTAAATCGGTGCATTTTATTTACACTGGTCATTTTTTTTTAAAAATAAATGTATAAACATAATTCTAACTGCATGGAATGCTGTATCAGTGTTTTTATCATCAACGTATAGTACCTAGGTTTTAATTTTTGATTTCTTATGTGATTTTTGGTATCCTCAAATCTGTTAAGGAATATCACTTCTATTATACTATGTTATAATTCATAGGACAGAACAATATTTTCCTTTTGAAAGTATTGGTTGTTATTAATTAGATACAATTTCAAGACTGTTTCACCTGGTCTTATGCTCCTCAACATTCACTCTGATGGATCAAACTTCACCATCTCTGAGAAATTACCCACATTAAGCATATTTTATTTATTACTTTTGGAAAATTTTTGGTCCCCCCCCCCCCCGTTCACTTCTTATGTTCTTCGCATTTAGATTTTTAAAATTTTCTACACTGGTGAGTTTTGTTTCAAAAATTCTGCTAAAGTTAATCAAAAGCAAATTTTAAAATTTTATAGAAAGTAGACGGATCAATTTGGAGCGCATACAAAATATGAATCAAAATAAAAATTAAAAAAAGAAGAAGAAAAGGAGTATTTTATTTGCTACACCTGTGCTAATCACACCTTTCTTCCGAGAAATTTTTCCTTTCTTTTTCAGATAGCCGGAAATATTACCCCAAAAATTACTGAAATTAATAACAGCTACTCAATTTTGGATACCCATTTTAAGCAATTGCAAAGGTAAACGATGTCAGCCATGGCTTCTCTCTCTCCGAAAATGGAAAATTAGCGATGTCTTAATTAAGGAGCAATATTCAGCCCGGATCTTTAAAGACATAAAACATTAGGGTCGTTCAGTAAGTAAGTAGAAAAAGTAAAAAACAAATTAGTTCCGGTAGATTTTTTTTTTACGTATCAACATCATCTCCTTTTAGTTATCTACACTTCTCCAAGTGTTTCTCCAAATTTTTAGCCATCTACAAAGAAAGATTTCTGAAGGTCCTCAAAATATGCATCTGTTTGGTCGATGACCTCGTCGTTCAGCGTAAATTGTTGTACACCGAGCTATTATTTTAAATTTGAAAATTGAAAAAAAAAGTCATTGGGGGCGAATATGGTTGATGTTGTAATAATTCACCTTTTAATTCCATGATTTTGGTCATTGAAACTGCGCAGGTGTGCAACCGTGCATTGTCTTGATGGAAGAGGATCCTTTTCTTTTTCAAATGAGGATGAGTTTTTCTAAATGTTTTTTTCTCAATTTGTGCAATAACGACACATAATACTCTCCAGTAATTGTTTTTCATTTTTTTCAAGAAATCGGTGTGGATGATTTTGCGTACATCCCATAAAAGCCCATGGAAATTACCTTGTCCACTGATTTCACCGTTTTTACTTTCTTCTGAGTCCTTTCACTATCAAATATCCACTGTTTTGATTGTCTCTAAAGTGTTGTAGTATATCCACGTTTCGTCCACAAATATGTATTCTCAATAGCCTCAGACCATACTATTGTGTTTATTTTCAACTGAAAGCAAATGTGGCATCCAGTTTGCCAGGACTGCGACGAAAAAGTTCTACAATTGTCTCGAGGACGATGGTTTTCGTCACATCGAGGGTTCAAGCTTGACGTCACCAAAGACTCGTGTAACTTAAGCTGATGTACTTTAAATCTGTCGAGGCCCAAAGTCTTCCGAAAGTGTATTGGGGGAAGTCAGGAGAGGGAGGTGGCACTCAGGTGTCGTTCTCGTCTCTTGACCAAGGTACAAAATTGCGAAGTCCGTCCCCAATAGCCCTCGTGTTGCTTCTAGCGCTATGTTAATAAAACCAAAACCAAAAAGGAGTTAAAAAATGTTTCATAATTATGTTAATGATTTCCTAAGGTGTTTCATTCAATATTTTGTTGAGGTGATGCATAAGCATTTACCACACTTTAACTGACTTAGATCAGTTGGGTGCAAATAATACAGGATAACTCGATATTTAAAGTATCAATATTTATTTGTCGTTTGAGTCAGTATTGTGTAAGATGATACCACTTATTAGAATTAAATAATAATGAAGGTAGTTTAGATATTTACATAATTAACAACTAATATCTAAAAGAAAGGGAAACAGCTTATATCATCATGTTAAAATGGAATACAAGAACAAATGAAGTTAGACATGAATACAAGCAAGATCCGATCATTCAGAAAACAGCAAATCTAATGGTTCTAGATGTCCTATACTTATCCAGTATGAAGTCCATTGGTCCAGGGTTCAATATATCGATAGTTAAAGATAGAAGAAAATCCGGACAGGTCCAGGAGAGGAGGAGGACAGTAGACAGATCCCTATGCCAGCATTCGGATCGCAAACCATGAGCTTTTCTTCCACTTCTGGTGTATTTTCCCGATATCTGCAAGGGGTATAAATAAATACCGCAGGTGTGCACGCGTAATATTTTCTATTTGCATGTAGAATTTAGGTGTTCCAAAGAGCCGACTCATTATAAGATAAAAATTTTAAGTGGAGTTAAGTGGTAAGTGGAAGGCTCCCCTCATGAAACAATGAGATGCTTTCCAGCAATTTGAGGAGTGCCACCACAAATACCATTCTTTTAAATGTTGATGCGAAGGGCATTCACATCATATATTTTCTAGTTTAATTTCAACCCAAAAAATCTAATGTAAATTGAACATTAAGTGAGCATCTTATATTTTTTAATAATGCATATTAAGCAACAAAATTTGAAAGGATGTGTTCATCACTAATTTAAATGGTTATACTTTGGACGAAATATACTTTAGAACTATTGAAATGCAAAACCATGAAAAAGTTTTAAATATATTTTAAAGATCTTTGAAATAATGAGCATTTAATATATTTGTATTATCTCCATCATATGAAACATTAGCCCTCACAGTGCCTTGTTCACAATTTGAATCAAAATTTTCAAAGATTGTGAGCCATACTCGAACCCTACCATTAGCTATTACTGAATGACATCATTGGCTCATCTGACCTAATTAGGTTTGTTCTATCATCTAAAAGCCAATGGATATGTTTACGAGTTCAGCACAGATTCTAAAGTGGTGGCGTCTTGTTCGTGAAAACTTTCGAGTCGGACTTTTGTTGCCATATCCCGTAAACATCAATTTTTTTTTTGCTCTGTCCATATTAATACATCTGTCATACGTCTCATAATGAATATTTCTGTTATTTGCCATTGTGTTGCTTGTCTGGTAATATTGCAACTCGAAGCAAATATCTCTGGTTTCGGTTATTAAGTAGGCGCTGAAATCTTGAAAGAGAATGCTCGAGATCATAAATTCTCGCTCACTCTTGACACTGTGGATCGAGGAATACTGAATTCCCATACAATTTTCAAAATAGAATAACCAACGCATATAGATCTAACTAGTATTCTACGTTCAAAGTCTGTTAATGTTCGTCTTGAGGTGATAATCATATGATATTTCACGTGAATCACTTGAGTGGAAATGAAAACTTTAGCAATGCGCTGCATATTTAATTTTTTCTTACAACATCACCATATGACTCTTTACGTATAGATATCGTATTTTTTTCACACTTTAGGGCATAAGAGAAAGTGTAGTGATTAGGATTGAGAAATTAGGAGAATTAGATGAAGTCGTAGGAATGCTATAGAGCAACTGTGAAAAAGTAATAAGAGCTTGTTGATCTGAATCGGACCCCTAAGTTAAAAGTGTGCTGGAATTGGATCAAATTGTTAGAAGTCAATTGTTTAGACTCTAAAACATATGAAGATATCCTTATTATAATATTTAACTGAGCAAAAGTAAATTAGCCACGCCATTTGAATTTATTTTGATACTCATTATGCAAAGACTTGAATAAACTGATTAAAAATTTTGGGTTGATCATTAATGAGTGACTGTCTCTTTTTCGCAAAGAGGATGATTCATCCCAAAATTTAGTAAATTAAGGCATTTTATCATAGGATTAGTAATTAATATTCACGCTGAAAAAATTTGTTCAGAAAAGCAAACAGAATTACATTCATAAGAAAATTATTATTTTTACTATAACTACAGTTACTTTCTTCTGTATAATTAATTAAATGTTTTGAGTTATTCATTAATAATAATTTCCAACATTTTAATTCTATTGTATGAAATTTATAGTTCTTGTTATGTCTAAATTAATACTCCTTTTTTACTTTAAAAAACCGTACTTGTTTTTGTTACATCTGTTTGAATTATTTTGATCTGGGTATGTAAGATACCTCTTCCTGAGATACAACGTTACTAACCAAAATTTAGTTTGTGAATTAAAGATAACAAACAATATTCCAATAAACATATCTGAGAGCTCCCCACAGAAGCCAGTGAGATGGGTGAAGTAAAAAGAGAACAAAGGAGAAATCTGAAATGATTTAAGATCGTTTGTATGTTGTTGCAGTTTAAACTAAAGCGGGTGACTCCGACAGTAATAGCCGAGTTTGGATTTAGGCTTAATGGTTATGGCAAATTGTATTTTATTTCTCCCAGTTACGTGAAGGTATTTACATTCGTTTAATTACGAACTTACTTTGGTGATTCCTATTAAACTGGGGTTTGAAAATACGTTTGGATGAAATAAAAGAAAGATTTTTAGAACCAGGACATACCGATGCGTAGTTTAATTACTTCAGGAATTAGAAGCTCATGATCTTTTAACACCTGAAAGGAAATTTAAATAGGAATTGTTCAAGTTTTTTTTATACATTCTGTTGCTTTATAATGTTACATACTGTTTCTTTATAATGCAAGATTTCGTAAGTTTAATTTATTATATTACCGTTTTTCAAAGCATTTATGATGAGACTTAGAAACATATTCTTAATAATTGAATATTTATGATTGTTTTGATTTTTAAATTTATTCAAAATAACAATAATAGAAAAATTGTTATGTCTAATTTTTAAATGTTATAACATAGTTTACGAAAAAGATAGAGCATATTGCTTAAAAGGTTTGTAAAAAAATGAAGAATAAACGAGGAAGATGTAGTGTGAAAGATTTGTAATATGAAATTATATTTAAGTAAATATTTCAGTAAAAATTCATTATATTACACTAATCAAAGTATTAGTATTGTACTGCAAAAAGATATATGCTATACATTTACAGATTTAAATTTAAAACAGGACAAGAATAAAAAATTTGTTATTCACTTTTGAAATTTTTGGAAGGTACCAAATTATGGAACATGATCTTAAAAGTAATTTGTATCTAATAGAAGTGTTCACATGCAAGCAAGTAATAAGTATATTTATATAAATAAAATAATTATTTTTATTCTTTAAAATATTCTGAAAAGGTTTCCTTCTTTCCCATGTTAAAGAAAAATAATTTCATAATAAATTATAATCTCAAATGTGTTTCTAAAATATAAAATATTTCAATTAAAGTTTATGAAATAGGTGATAACAAAAAATCCTTAATACATTATAAATAGATTGTTAAAAAGTTAAAATATTTGAACAGGAAATAAAACACAAAATGTTATTCGCTATGTTTTTTTTTTGAAATAACATATAATATGTTTTTAAAAAAAAAAAAAAAAAAAAAAAAAAAAAAAAAAAAAAAAAAAAAAACTGATTAAGTTAATTATTTTTAAGAAATTTCATTCTTAATTTGCAGCTTTTTCTTCATATTAATATTCGGCTTGAGTAAAAAATAAAATCAAAAACTGCTCTTTTCTTAGAAAACACGTTCATCTCAAAAATGAAATTAAGCATCAATCAATTTAAAATTTTATATTTAAACGGTGCTCTTATTTATTAATTTCCAAAGACCACTTCAAAAACATCTTTTTATGGCAATAGAAAAATCTACAATTGAAAAATATTGCATCAAATGAAATAAAGTAAACACTACACATCTCTATAAGAGCTCATTGTTGCTTTTTATCATTTCTTATTTCCTTTTTTCCTTAATTTGAAATTTAAAGTGCTTCCTAACAATTTAAAGTAATTAAATCTGTTTGTGAATTTATGCACTTTAAGTGAAATCTAATGTAATAAAAAACAGCACTTGTAGAAAAATTTATCCCATAATAAAAAAATGTACCTTTTATTAAATGTGTGTTAATTTTACTCTGAATCTCCGAAAGGAAATCAAAGCTTTTTGGAATATAACACATCAATCAATATCTCCCGAGACTAACCCAGAGATGGCGCTCGTTGTAAACCAGTAACCAGATCTTTCTAGAGTACTAACATTTGCTTGAAACGTGTCAAAATTTTAAGTCGATCGGACCAGAAACAGCTGAGTTATCGAGGTTGGAGTAAAGTCGTTTTGTAGTTTGTTTAAAAAATGGAAAAAACCGAGTTTCGTGTTCTGATAAAACATTGTTTTTTAATGGGTAAAAACACCGTGCAAGCGAAACAATGGATTGAAAAATGTTACCTGGACTCTTGTCCATCAAAAGCAAGGATTTGTCGGTGGTTTGCCGAGTTTAAACGTGGTCGTACCGACACAAATGACGCGGAACGCTCGGGTAGACCTGTGGAAGCCGTTACACCGGAAAATGTGAGTGAAGTGACAAAAATTATAATGAAAGATCGTAAAGTGAAGCTCCGTGAGATGGCTGAGATGACACAGATATCATATGGAAGTGTATTTACTATCCTTCATGAAAAATTGAGCATGAAAAAGGTTTTTTCCAAGTGGGTGCCGCGATTGCTTTCGATGGA
>BMAW01085748.1:211930-237029 GCA_019974015.1 Nephila pilipes | reverse complement strand
TTTTAAGTGAAATTTTCTCAAAGCTAGTTTCTATTTTTTTTTTTTTTTAAATATTAACACGTGATTTTTGCGTTGGAAGATTTATAGATTCTGATAACAAGTAGCATTTACAAGGCCGATTTATACAGATCAGATTTTTAAAAATTTCTCCTTTTTTAAAGAAAAAAGAAGTCGTAGAATACCAAAAAGCTTTCTACTCACGTTATAGATACGGTAATGCCTTTACCCGTGAAAAATAATCTGTCTTGAATGATTAACTTAAATTTTCTAAAATATATATAAATTTGACTTCCACGAACCTCATTTAATTGTTTATTCCATTCTAAATTTGTCGCTGTCAAACCATACAAGCTTTTAAAGTACAATACAAAGCTGACTTTTGAATGAAAGCAAAAATCAAAGCTGCGATAAAATCAAATTATTAAATTAAATATAAAAATTACGATAAAACGATAAAATATTAAAGTAGACAATAATAATTTGTTCAGGTATTAGAAAGAAAGCAAACGATAAATTATTTAATTAAATAAAAAAATGTCGATAAAACTATAAAATATTGTTACTAACATGAGATGGCGCTTCCCTGCGGCGGTTCTCTAGAGAAGGAAAAGATGCATTTACAGAGATGTCATCAGCTGTAGTCAGTTTATTTAGAACAGTCGAGTCAAGGTGATTCATTTTCGTTTCTCCTCCATCGGTTACCATGGCAGCGACTAATTTACCATCGCCAATGCGTTTATTTTCAACACGTCAGTTGAGAACAAAATTCCTTTGTATTTGGAAGTGCTTTACGTTAAATGTAAAGTATATTTTAAATATCTGCAAACAACGTGTTTCTTTTTTTCAAAATGAATTTTTAAAAAAAAAATGAAAGTATGTTAATTATTAAACATATTCTTATAAAATATTAATATACTACCTATGCGTATACAGAGTTAATTAATTTAAAAAGTTCCAAAGAATTGCTTAGTTCTGTTATATAAAGCTGTAAGAAAATTAAATATTTTTTAATTACATGTTAACAATATTTAGAAAATGTTATACGGATTTTAAACAAATATTTAAATGATACAGGTTAATAAACCAACGATGATCGCGAAACTGAAAATTTGTTTTTCTTTAAAAGTCTGCTCAAGAAAATATAAAGAAGTGGAGAGAAAAAGTGAAGTACATTCTCAACTGTTGTTGCCATATTTACAGACGGCAGTGGGTGGGTGGGGGAAATCTGTGACCTAGAAATGCCTTTTGTAAAGAAGCAAACAAAAGCAAAAGAGGGAAAATTATGACCCAATACCCTTGGCGACGGATTTAGCGACCATTTTAACGACTGAGCGAGAAATTCGGCGACTTTGGCGAGAAAGAGTTACAGATTTTTCTTGAACTTTCCCATGTGACGTCACACCTCGACGGACGAGGAAAAAATACGCCAAGAGCTACAGGCTAGGGAATCAGTTTGTCTGTGGAGTCTGCTTTGGAGACCGATCGGGGAATCGATTGAGAGGATCTGTAGCGTGGCCGAGTAAATTTGCTGGAGATTCAATCTAAATTTAGTGGAACTATCTGAATCTGCTTTTCGAGTTTGCCGTTTGACTGTTAAGAAATACTGTGGAGATTAATGCGCAGTGAAAACTATTAAGCTAGTGAGCTGAACATTATTACAAGTGCAGTTTTGTATGTGTTGGTGTTGCTGATCTGCACAAATGTTGCATTTGTTCCTATATCTATGTCACTAATCTGTACTAGTCCTGTATTTTCTGTATGGGTTGTTATTGTCCAAGCTTTGCTGCCAAGTGTGTCATCCTGAAATTTGTGAATTAAGCGTTGTTATCCTCCAAGTTGGACTTGATTTCACTCCCTAACACCCAAGGAAATTTTCGAAACAATATTAAAGTAGACAATCATTCTTTGTTCAGATATTAAAAGGAAAGCAAACGATAAATCATTAAATCAAATACATATTAAGCTAATTGTAACAATCATTCCCGTAAAATAAAAATAAAATAAATCTTTACATATTAATCTATTCTCTATAGAAAATATTTTGACTTTCAGATATTTTTTGTAGAATTATCTTCATATAAATCAAAAAGTCGAATTAAGATACATTTCTAAACCAAAAAGATATATATTCCAAAACTATATAAGTTGAAACTTCTCGTTAAGTAACGTCTAAAAATTTACAGAATTCTTCAAAGAGTTTCTCCATTCTAAAATATATTTTGCAAACGTCGGAAATATCTCATCATTATCATCCATTGCTCAAAAGGCTGTATAGAGAAAATGGCCTTTTAGCTATTTACTCTATAGTCGAATATAATTCTAAGCGATGTAAATGGATTAGTTAGTTAACGAAATTAATCTAGTTAACTAACTTCTATGAAGAATTTTTAAGTGATGGAGTGCGAATTTTTTCATGTATGTGATATCTCATCTTAGAATTAGTTTAAATTTCAAAATTTCATAAAACTCCACATCTAAGTTTTAAACTATGGGAACCTAAAGAATGGGTTGCCTAATGTAAAATGAAAGTCTCAAACATCTGACGCCAACCAAAAAAAAAAAAAAAAAAAAAAAAAAAAAAATAAAAAATTTTTTAAAAAAAAAAAACAGTTTTTTTCCCCCCCCCCAGTTCTAAATAGATGAAAATGTTCAAGATATTAATATTAATATGAAAAATATGAATCAATAAATATGAATGCGAAAAAAATGATGGGCGAAATATTTTATACATTTGGATTCCCTCCTCATGTCTTAAAACTAGTAAATACTTTTTTTAAACTTGTGCTAGCATATTGTGTCGAGAAATTGGATTTATCAAAAATGCGTGGGCACAAAATAGAGGATACCAGCTTTTAGGTTCAAGAGATTGACGTTATAATACATTGTGATTATAATAATTACATTTAGTTTGCTCAAGGTATATTTACATTGCAAAGATACATTTAACTTAATATTTTATCGTCCTCTTTTATTTTAATACCTGAACAAAATATTTTATTGTCTACTTCAATAATGTATCGCTTGCTCTAATTTTAATATTTAATTTTATAATAAATTTTCACGGTAGAATTGTCTGTTTTCATTCATTTTATTGTTCACATCGGCAACATTTTTGTACTTTAGAATGTTTTGCTTGTGAAAATATAAGTACATTAGGAATGTGAAGAAGATTTTTTCTTTTCTTCACAGTTATTGGTTCTGTGAAGCCTCGGAAGTAACCTTACTTTACTCTAATTAAAACTCATTTTAAATAATTCTTCTTTTACGGGAATTTAACAGAAAAAGAAAACGTTCACACACGCACGTCAAAATGAAATCAACAAAGCCATTTTTAATTTTTTATTACTTTTTCTTTCTTTATTTTTTTTTTAAAAAAAATTATGTATGTGTATATTAGTAAATAATTCGAATTAAAAACCAACGTTTTTAAAAACAACGTTTTTATATGGCGGCAAAGTTTATTAAAAAAATTATTGAAATATTAGTTAAAACTGGATGGGGTCTAAATATTGTATGAAAGAAAGGGCAAGAATGTTCTAAAATTTCACTTAGCTTATGGGAAGTTGGTTAAATTGAATGATAGAAAACTTGATGATACAGTGATACACACAGACAGATACACACCAAGTGAAATATAAAACGTTAAACTAACTACAAAATTAATTATTCATCCGGGTAAATTAAATGAATGGAATGCATTTTACCCAACTTGGCGACAAGAATTACTTAGCGATATTTTGCTGTATAATTGTCTGTTTTATGGACTTAAGTTAACAAAATAAAATAATAATAATAAATAAACCAGCCAAGTCAGATAAATTTTGAAATCGCGCCAAGGGCTAAACTGCATTATTAAAGAAAATATTAATTACTAAAACTTCATCGCAAACGTCTAAATATTGCATTAAGAAGAGGAACGATTCTCAAAATTTCAAAGTAGATGATGGGAAGTTGGTTAAATTAATGATCGAAAATTTGATGACACACCACACACACCAAGTGAAATCTAGAAAACGTTGTAAAATACTAGAATAAGAAATTAAACTCGTTTTTATTTTGTTGTCAAGGAGTAGAATTGCCCATGAAAATATGTTTGGGCTCATACTTCGGCCATACTGAGACTAAAATGTTATGATATGACTGTTTTCAAAACCTTTATTGAACCTGATCTATTGTTACATAACTGGTGGTTGATATATCAGCTGATATGAAACACGTGATCTAGTTGTCGCATGTTTGTAACTGTCCCTCATATCATTGCCAGTATATAATCACTATTAAAATTCAGCATCCATCTACAAAGTCTCAAATAAAGAGACAAGAATGGTATTTTAAACTGGATTCCATTGTTTCGTTACTTCCTAATTTATTTCAATGTTTCTATGATTATTTATAATTCACGCGATTAATAAATAATCTCTAAAGGAGGCGAATACCTACATTGAAAGGATTCTCAGTAATTTAAAACTTTAAGCCTGTTTTCGCAAGTAAAATTTTAGTAGTCTTTTTCAATTTTAAGTTGATGTATTCCAAACACAATCAATTGCATAAATTTGGGATATTTTTCATATATAATTATTAGTAATTTAAACTCAGAGTTGTGGAAATTTGGCAGTACATTTTGTTTAAGTATATAAAATACACTATTTTGAAATAATAGTGATTTACAATTTACTGCCATTTGATAAGTATTTTACTATAATAAACAGTATGAAAATTCTTCTTTATTTATATTCTTATATTGGAGAATCTTATATTATATACGTAAGAAATAACTCACTGAAGAATTTCTATTTCAAATCACAAATGAACTTCATAGTACGATAATAAAACGCTCTACTTACTATTTTTCCCATCTGATTGAGTAAGAATATACATTTTATTTTATTTATTGCAAACTAAATTTAAAATTTTTCTAGATTCATAGCAATATTTATTCGACAAGAAGTATTCTGTGTTTGTTGCGGGTAAGAAGCTAATTGACAACAAATTAAAATTATAAAGAAATGTCTACTGAAATGCGTGTCTTGGAAAGTAATATGTCTAGAATGCTATGCTATGTTAACGCTTGGGACGACTGCAAACTATAGGATTATTTGAAATGATTCATCCGATTTCAAAATTATATTTCTATAAATAAGTGGTATAATGATAAGTAACATGAATGCAAAGGGAAAATATGGAAGCTTTTCATTAATAAGTGTTTTATAATACCTTTATTACACGTATAATGATTCGATATGTAAATCTTTGCAAACACGATGTAAAGTGTCAGTGGTAATTGATCACAGCAGAAATTAATTGTTTTAGTTCATGTAAATTTAGGAAAGGAAGGGTGCATACACTTTAATCATTTACAAACTCCCAAAGGAAATGCAGGGACTATATCAGATGATCAGGTGGGCTAGCTGTAACATCGTCATCTAGTCCATCAGATGACTAACTGCGAGGTAGCCCATAAATGTTTCAGCTTTTGTTGCTTCAAGGAAGAAATACGAGGGTCGGCTATTGTCTACAATATAAACTTCAACATTTTCTTTGTATTCATGTATTTCTTAATAATCTGAGCCGTTTGAAAATATTGAATTTTGAAATTGGATGATTTTGAAAATGCATAAAGAGAGCAAATGATGTATAGGTGATATGCAGTGGAAAGCATAAAGGGCGAGTTTTCTATCTTCATTCTACCATGGATTGGCAACGCACATCAATTGGAGCAAGGCTGCCTCCCTGAAATCTAATAATGGAAATGACGACATATGTTGTGAAAACTCCTGTTTATGGTTTCCATTTCAGCGCCAAGCCCAGTGTCTACCACTTGCTCTCCACCTAGAATTAAAGAATTGAATGAAAATTGTCGTTTAGATGTTATCTATCATCCTTTAAATTTCGTCTATGAGTTTGAAACAATTTTGTATGTTCTGCATTGCCATCATCTCTAATATGACCCTGAAAAACATCAATATAAATTATTTTGAAAATTATGCATGAAAATATGGGTATACCAAGCCATTAGGTGGTACCTAAATATTTGATGGTTGTACTACTTGGTTAAACTATTGTTACTAACCTGTATTGACGCTTCCTGCAATAAGTATTTTAAAAGGAGAGATGATACATTTATAGAGATTTCATCAACACTAAAGAAATCTGTTAAATGGACATATTCTAACTTTGGCGAAGAATTTGGTGACTTAAACAGAACGTTCTAAAAATATTGAAATCTTGTCGATATCTCGATTAGAGAAAGCATGATCTTTCCTTAATTTTCCTCTGACGCTAATCTTGGCCTAGCTACAAATACGAGAGATCTGCAGCCAAGTGAACTGACTGGGAATTGACGAGTGAAGCTGTCGCAATTGGTCGAGTAATAAGTCTTGAATCTGCCTGACAAGTGTAATATGTAGAGATTTGTACATAGTGAACTAGTAAGCTGGTGACTCTGAATGCTATTGAAGGAGTCTGCAAGTGTTCCGTTTTTGTGGGTGTTGTTAATCTGTTTTACTACTCATTCATCTTATCCTGAAGATTGTGAATACAGCGTCATTTGGTACTTTATCCTTCATGGTGGACTGATTTTACCTGTATACGTCCACATGAGAAGGAGAATTTTTAATACTATTATACAGGACCACGAAGAAGAGCCTTAGTTCTTCCTTCCAATAATTGGCATTGCTAAAATTTTTGCTCATGAATGATATATTTAAATAAACTCCGCTGCACGTCTCTCCAATGCGGTGGTTTAAGAAGCAGTAGTTATTGGTTCGTTTAGGTTATTTCTATTACACTTCCATGGAACGTACAGCAAAACTGAAAACTATCATGGGACAAAAGTATTACAGAATTTGATACGTATTTTAGAGAGGTATTTTCAACCAACTGATTTATCAACCATTTATAAAAATGGTGATGATGAGCTATGCATTTTTTCCATCACTAACCTTTCAGACTTTTCAATTCGAATTGTTTTGAATAAAATCCCTTCCAATAAAATAAAACGTAACTTACGCTCAGTAGATGTAAATTAGGAAGTGTAGAGAATATATTCGATAGATTACATTTATAGTAAGCGATGAAAAATGAATAACATCAAATTAATTATTGGAAACTAGTTAATGGGTGGTAGAACTAGTGAAAGTGATAGAGAATCAAATTGAGACGTCGGATACCGTTGTTGTTATTTTAAGATCAGAGGAATCTCAGAAGAGGTCAAAAAAGAGGGTTCAAGGATATAACCTTGAATTCCAGTTAGTGAGTGAGTTGGTAAGCGGGGATTGATATCGAAAATAATAATCGAAATTTAATATTCAAAAGAATGAATAATAATGAACTGAATGTATCATTTTTTTTACTCTCTCTCCCACTTCATTAAACTATTTGTTACTCTTCTAAGATAAGTAATCTATGTTGAAGCTCTGGCTATTGTTACAATTTTATATTTACAAATTTAACAAAATACATCACTTAAATCTCTTATGTACGCTGTTTTTCATATTTGTCGAAGAATCAAATACTTCATTAATTGTTTGCAAATACTTTATAAACTATTTTCAAGTAATGACTATTAATTTCCCCGTTTATTCTTAACCATTTCAATATGACGCACAACTCTAAAAGGTTTTTTTCTTTAACATGTGCTAACACGTTGTTGTTTTGAGAAAATGACGTCAACAGAAATGATTGGGCATAAAATAAAGGATACATAATGCAAGGTTCAAAAGATTGACATTTCAATACATTATAATTGTAATGATTTGATTTAGTTTGCTTTAGGTATATTTACATTGATAAGGTATATTTAACTTAATATTTTACAGTCTGCTTTTATTTTAATATACGAATAGAATATTATTGTCTATTTTAATTATTTATCGTTTGCTCTTATTTTAATATTTAATTGATTTTTATGGCTTTTTGTGAAAATTACCAATTCTCATTAATTAATAAATAATAATAATTCATATTATTATTTTAGTCTTTAATCAGAACCCGAAAATCAAGGCTAGAGATTTACTTCGTGAAAAAATACACAAAACATGTGAAAATAATTCGAAATAAAAACCAACGTTTTTATATGGTGGCAAAGTTTATTAAAAAATTATTAAAATATTAGTTAAAACTGTCACAAATATCTGTATTGTTAGGCAAATAAGAACGGTTCCTAAAATTTCAGAGCTCTAGGCTGATGGGAAGTTGGTTAAATTAATAATAGATAATCTGATGACACACTGATACACATACAGACACAACAAGTGAAATACAATAACGTTAAACTAACTAAAATTAATTAACTGTAAATTAAATGGTTGAATACAGTTTAGTCAAACCACTCTTGGAGACAGGAATTATTTGGCGGTATTTTGCCAAATGTTGCTAAATTGGTCCGCGAAGCGGACTTAACATTCAGCCAAAATAAACAAATAAATAAATGTCGCCAAGTTTGGCAATTATTCAAATTGCGCCAAGTGATTGGGCTAAACTGCATAATTTAAAAAAATATGAGTTAAAACTTGTCGCAAACGTCTAAATAATGCATTGTTAGGCGAGTACGAACGATTCCCAAAATTTCAAAGCTTAGCTTGATGGGAAGTTGGTTAAATTAACGATCGAAAATTTGATGACACACATACACTCACACCAAGTGAAATTCAGAAAAACGTTGTAATTATCCAATGTTGCTCTGCAAATAAAGTATATTTTATCCTTACCTCATGGGACTACGTGCATGATATTCGTCTTGGTTAAACGTTTTGTAACCACAAATTGGTTTCGTAACAAAGTTTTTTCGTAAAACAAATTTACTCCAAGAACCGGAAGACTCCGCTCGACTCACAGACAAGCCAATCTTGATCGAATTGAGGAAAACGTTGTTAAGAACCAAAAAATCGATTCGTAGATCACACTGCACCAGTTCTTGTTTTCCTCATTTTCAATAATAATCTTAAATCCAGAGAGAGATAGAGCAAGTTCTAGCTGGCTTTATTATAATTATTGAAAAAACGATCACGGAAAGGAGTCCGTATTTGACAAATGGAAAATTCAGCAAGTTTAAAAGATATTGTTTCCTATACATGTTAAAAACATTTCCAAACAACGTATATCTGAATGAATATACTGTATTATAAAACACTAAACCTTTATTTACATTAAAGCTGTAAAGTGATTTCGGTCCCATCCAGTAAAAGCCATGAGAAAATGGTTCAAAAATACCCGTGTTAGGAAACGTGTTATTGTCAGTAGGAATGGAATAACTTACTGTAGTGTATTGTCATGGGATCGTTTTCCCGTTTTCTAAGAAGTCAGTAAGTATGACGTCCATCGCATTCCAAAAAATCGTCACCCTAACTTTTTTTTTTCTGTAGATGAGACGATCTTTGCCGTCTTAGGATTCACGGGAAACAATCCATTGTTTTGTTTGCTGCTTGTTTTCTGGTGCACAACGATGAATCCAGTATCACCAACGGTGTCAACTCGACTCGGCACCAATCAAAGCTAACCTGTCAGATTTGCTCGGTGCCGTTTAGAAAATAGCAACATGCAATGGTAACTCCAACTTGCCTCGGCAACGCCATCTGTCGTCAAAAAAGGTACTTTTTGAATCACCCTCGTATTCTGTATTGAAATGAAAGTGCATGAAATGACTTCAATAGCATTTCTTCATTCTGGTGGCCATGATTAAAATTTTTATAAAAATCGGCCAATACATGAATATATTAAATCGTAATTCAATACTAACCCGACGGCAGAATAAAGGTTCGGGTTATTCAGTACGGAAGTAAAAAAAAAAAAAAATCGAATCTTTTCATAAAAAAGCGACACCGTAATCCATCTTCAAGGTTCGTATCATTCAACTTCTTACCCTTTCCAAAATCAGAACCAAGCCTTTACGCCAAAACAAGCACATTGCTTTCTAACTTCACCTGCCACACGCTCTATTTATTACATCTGCAGCTTATATTTTGCTCTGACCTTGAGCAACGCATCTGTGCCCTTTTCAAAACAGTGCTAATCGGGAAGTCTTTCGTAATTAATCTTAGTCCACAGCGCACGCGTCTTTCTACACACGCAATGGAAGATTTTTACAAAACCAAAGTTTCGCTCTACACTCTTTTTTTTTTCCCCACCCACCAAGTGTCAGTGCACAGACGAAAGATGAATATTTATAAATTAAATTGGGTGTAGTCAAGCAGTCTGGTGGGATGAAGGTGTTTTGAGTGACAAATTGGAACGAAACAAACTTTTTGGAACACCCACGAATGACTTGGGATTGAAGGCGACTGCTGTTTGCTTTAATCCCCCCCCCCCCCGCACTGTATTCGTCACCGTCGGCTGTAAATATTTATAGATGAATCTCGGAAGAACAAGCATGTTCCTGGTAATTATCAAAGGCGGTAAAATGGCCTTCAGCTGTCCGCTTCTTTAGTAGAGTATGAAGTTTGTCAAGTTCCACGTGCAAAACTTAGTGCTTCGCAACATGACGCATGGAGTGATTTTGCAAAATTTTAACACAGCCTGCCTTCGTATCAGATAAGAAAACAGTACCAAAAGGAAGCATTTTTTTTTCTTTCAGGTAGACTAGACATCCAATACTAATGCATGTCCATGAATCTTAAAGTACCTGTTTTCATGACAGATGGAAGTGTTAAGCCGTTGTAACAATCCATTGTTTTTTTTTTCATGTTTCCATTTCTAATTATTTAAATAGCCACTAATCCATACAGTCACATGAATATAGAAAGTCGTACAATGATTATAACAAAATTATTTTATTAAATCTATAAATAATCAAAGCACAATCCCTAGCCTACTAAATGTGTGGTATGCCCCACATGCGTCAGAATCTTACGTTTAGTATAATAACTTAGAACTGATCTCATCTGAACCAATCGGATTCGAGTCCTCTGTAGATTTGGAGATGATTTACTGACCCTTTCTATGTTCACTTCTAAAGCTCCATGCAGGTACAGTACACAAATCTCCTCTGATAACTTCAGTTCACTATTTCTACCACCAACCATCGAATTCTAAGCTGCTTATAAATGCAGTTTATGAAACCCATTCACTTCACATCAGTTATTCTAATATAATCTACGTAAGTCGTGTTTCATCTATTGCGGGAAATAATTTATTCTAAAAACGTCGTTTAAAGTTCAAAGTGTTAGTTGAAGGGGGAAACGAGCCTCCATCATAAAATTGGTGTTACCATTGAGTGCTGCCATCTGCTAAACGCATCAAATCAAATTTGACACTTATTCAAATATTAATTTGGATACGTCAAATTAACTTTTAATTGTATCTGCAGTCGCTATCAATGAGTTGTTTCCGGTGAATCTGCTCCAAAGAAGGCGGCAGGCAAAATTATGGCAACGATTCTTTGGGATGAGAAGAATTGACTACTTTGATTATTTATTAACGTCAGTACTTAGAAGTAATATGAGATCTTTTGGTAACGGACCTCGTAATTCTAAACCTCGGCCAAGTGAAGAGTGCGACTGTGTTGGCCCTCCTTTTCCAAACTTCCAGACCACACCACGGGAAGACACAGAATCTCGACAGATTTAACGTGCATCAACCGCACAACACATCGGGTCAGTGGAGGCAACAAGATTTGGACCCACAACTCGACGGTCACAACGCAGACCGCGAACTCGCAACTATGACCAATCGTCTCCTGCGGTCACGTGGATGAAGATAAAGGAAAACGATCAATGGACAATACTACAGAGTTAGTTTTCGAATCTCTCTTTTAAGTCAATGTGATAATGATACGTTTATTCTCACTTACTGATCTTGGGGATAAGAAAACTGTTCATTTGGGTAAACAATTCTGTCTTTTTTTAAAGGACTGTTCTTTTAAGACACACACACATTTTTCAATATTGAACACCAAAATAAATGCATATAAATGCCTTAGATATGTTTATACACCTATTTATTTGGGTGTATATAATTATACGTGCAAACACATGTGGTACAAATAAATGAGTTTTATTCATACTTGGAGAAAACAAATAGTTTCATTAAAAACAATTTATATTTAGAATTTAATACATTGTAAGCTATATATGTGTGTGTCAATACAGAGTATCACATGAATAAACGAATCTGATTTTTTCGTAAAAATAGCGTGATTTAACGTAGAGAACAGAAGAAAAATAATTAACATAGAAAAACTTAAGTGATTTATTACAGTACTGATACATCACATAAAATTCACAATTTTCAATGGAAAAATTAAAATAAAAGACATTGTCCCAAAAATATATAGGCAAATAAGAATTTTATCAATTACAGCTCAAATTTCGAAATCATTGTTTATAATTAATTTAAACACCCGATCTGGTTTGTTTTGAACAAATGTTTGCAACAAACCAGCTTTTAAAGAGAACAAATTCGGTATCTTTATTGATTTACGTTGAAAATTGTCGTTCATGGAAATACACATTTCGTGCTGAAATCGCCCAAATATTTTCAACTGGGCAGAAATTCGGGCTATTAGCTAATCAATCCATACTGGCAATTAGATTCGGTATTAACCAAAGTTGAGTTCATGTCCAGCTGTGGATAAAAGCGCTGTTCTTCTGAAATATCTAGTTATCACCCCACCCATTAGTACTTTTCTGAACCCAATATCCACTGATGCATACATCGTGATAATCTCCTGAACATTGAGGACTTAGTAGAAAAAGTGTATCAATTGTGCTGGTGAAACAGAAAGCACCTCACACCATGACACAACCACCTTCTTATTGCCGGCTAAAGAAAGAATGAGGTTCGCACCAATAATAGGGACAACCATCTGGGCCATCCATGTTGAATTTCTTTTCATCGCTGAAGAGAAATGTTGATAATTCATTTTTCCAATGCATGTATTTCTTAGCCTAAAGTAGACGCGTCTCTATGTAATGTGCTTTGAGGATTAGTGTTTGTCACATACTACGATAAAAAAAAAATGCTTACTTGTAAACGACGTGTTTTCTTTGGCCTCCCTGTACGTTTCTTTACTACAGATGTCCCACGTTGCGACATAAGATATTACATATATCAAACCTGCTACATTGCATGCACTTAGAAATTTCCAAAACTTTATTCCTGCACATTTTAAACGCCAAATTCGGTTTTGTTAGCTAATGAGAACTGAAGCATATCGCAATGTACTTCAAATCAAAAAACAGATCCGTCTTTTATAACCAACAGCGATTACGTTAAAGGAAAAGTTATTGGAATTTTTCTCATTTTGAACCAGTAATTGCGATGGCTGATAAATGTCCGTATGCTTTTGGGGACACCATATTTTTTTATTAACTCACGTGAATGAGTTAAAGTAGAGGTTAATGGCACAAAAGCCAAAATTAGCTGTGCTGCGCCAAACAATGTGAGTCTGTGACTTGGACATAGGGAAATAATTCGAGATAAAAACCAACGTTTTTTTTTTTTTTTTTTTTAAAAAAAAAAAACGTTTTTATATGGTGGCAAAGTTTATTAATTATTATACATTAAATTCAAAACAAACACATGATAAACACATAAAATTTTTTTAATTATAATTTCAATTTAATTAATCATTTATTGAATATTTTTATTCAAAGTTTTTACTTAGAATTTATTTCATATTTTTTTCAGGCCGAAGAGAGCAAGACAACAGCAAAAGTTGGCATTTATTCGCCCTGCCAGCCTTAATCCCGAAGGATTTATCGATCCTAGTGCTGCTGTAGCCAAAATAAATACATAAATATTAGTTAAAACTTGTCGTAAATGTCTAAATATTGCATTGTTAGGCGAGTAAGAACGATTTTCAACGTTTCAGAGCTCTAGCTTGATGGGAAGTTGGTTAAATTAACGATCGAAAATTTGATGACACACTGATACACACACCAAGTGAAATACAAAATAATTCGAGATAAAAATCGTTTTTATACAGTGGCAAAGTTTATTTTTTTAAAAAAATATTGAAATATTAGTTAAACTTTGACGCAAATTTTAGCAGTATTTTGCCAAATGTGGCTACCCTGGTCGGCTTCGTGGACTTAACGTTCAGCCAAAAATAATCGCCAAGTTTGGCAATTTTTGAAATCGCGCCAAGTGGTTGGGCTAACTGTATTATTAAAAAAATTAATTGAAATATAAATTAAAATTTGTCGCAAATGTCTAAATATTGCACTGTTAGGCGAGTAAGAACGATTCCCAAAGTTTCAGAGCTCTAGCTTGATGGGAAGTTGGTTTAATTAACGATTGAAAATTTGATGACACACCAAGTAAAATACATAAAAACGCTGTAAAATGGGGGAAAGACAATTGGTTGGCAAGAAAGAGTCGAAAATAGAGAAGGATCGCTAGTGTATTCCAGGGGCGCGTGACCTGTGTTTACCAAAGACAATAAATCCCATGAAAAAATTAATTTACTATTAATCTTGTTTATTAAAATGCGAACAAAATTTTAACCATTTCACTTTCATATTCATAATATGTATTGTTACGAACCTGCAATGTTACTCTTACAAGAGAAAAGAGACAATTTCAGAGATTTCGTCAAAGAAGCAATGACCTATCAGCCTTGGTGACCATTTTGGCGTCAAAATAACGTATCGAAAATGCTGAAATCTTGTCGACATCTCGATTAGGACAAAAGTTATGGACTTTTCCTAAAGTTTCCCTGAGTCGTCACACAAGTATAAATATGGATAATTACGAAGCCAGAGCGAATCAGTTACAATTGGCTGGTGGATCAGTTAATGAACTGCCGACTGCGTGGTCGAGTGAATTTGCCGGGAAATGGCTTGTATCTTCTGGGGAATCTGAGGAGACTACTGAAAGTTGCCGGAGCCTGTGCGATGTATTGCTGTGGATATTTTTCTGTTGTGCGAACTAGTAAACTGGTGAGCTGAACGTTATTGAAAATGGTGTATCTGTTTGTGTTGCTGATTTGTACAAGTGCTGTCTTTGTTCCTGTTATGTCACTAATTTGTAGTGCTGTTTCCTAATTGTGCTGTTAATACATCCAAATTTTGCTACCTATGTATTGTCTTGTTCAGAATATTTGAAAGTATCATTTGCCATTAGCCATATTGAACCGATTTCACTAGTACACCAACACAAGATCGAGAAATTTTGTAAAAATATTAATATCTGGTTTAGAAGCATTGGCATACTTTTCTGTCTAAATATATGTTCTGAATTATTGTTTTATTTTTACTTTTTTTAAGGTTTCGATTAGATTTTAATGTTTATCACCGTCGCAAGTAGAAGCAACACAAGGGTTTGCGACGAATCTTAATTTTGAGCCTCTGACAATTGACGATGACATCTGATGGTGACCAAAGTGGGATCCCACTTAACCTAATTCAACATCATTCAAGCAATCTATGTAAATAACATATTTACAATAGGTGAAACTTTGGTTTACGAAAATGGAAAAACAACAACAAAATATAATGATAATACAAGGCGTGAAACTACTATTTTATTTTCACATGCTTTTTTACATATATCATTTCTTTAAGTACGAACAAATAAGAAAAAAATTCCATAGAACATTTATCCTAACACTAAAATTTATACACAACAATTTCTCGAAGTTTCTACTTATGTATGTGCATTTCAAAAATAGAATAAATAATTAAAAACAACGGAAATAAAGCTTAAAAATGATAGGAAAAAAATTAATACATATTATAAAATTCGGTTCGGACCATTATTTCTACAACCAGAACACAGAAGTAAAAATCGACATTAAAAATTTGATTTTATCTAAGGTTTATATTTTTATTTATTTATTTTTTGCTCGAAATTTAAAACAAAAAATGTTTTATTAATCCATCTAATGACTTAAACATGATAAATTCGCTATTTAACTAAATAATTACAGTACATTTCCATTTTTTTACCAATTGTATTAACTATGTTTTATTATTTTTTTGTTAAAGATTAAAAATGTAAAATTATACATAATAATTTCAAATATATGTCACCATTTTAATTTTCTAATTCAGATTCGACATAAGCTAAAGCAGGTGTTTTGTGCGACATAAACTATTGATTTTAAGATCTATGCAGAATTCTTAAGATTGATATAACGAGTTGCGATAATAACTGAGAAAACCTATTAGAAATCATCAAATCGCTCAGAGACGCTTTTGGGTATCTTACTTTTGCTGGCCACAACGGGTTTGGCTTTCCTTGTTTCCCTTTCTGCAGTAGCAGAAATCTCAGAATTCATCTTTTTCAGAAAGTCCTTTCCACTAAAATCCATCTGATTTTCGAAGTAAAAATCATTGATGAAATCCACCAACCGATCTACCTTGTCTGGGAAAGACGAAACCGAATCTTTCGGTTTCTTTTTGTCGCGGTACATACTGGGTAGGGGGCGGACTTTGGCTGTTCCGATTCCGGTTAACATCTTCACTCGGTTGATAAAGAAATCTAAGATCTCGTACTCATTGCTTTGCAGGCTGACGTCGTGCTTCACGTCCTCGAACGATCGAATTATGATACTCAAGAGGATGTTAATGAGGACCACCGCGGTGGCCAGGGAGAAGGTAAAGAATGCTATCGGGGTAAGAATAGGTTGAGCAGCGTACATGTCATCGTAGTTGAACTTCTTCAACATCATGCTAATGGACGATTCGAAGGAGTAGATGAAAGTTGAGAACTCGCGAACATGTCTGCCGAGCAAAAGCCAGAAGAGGATAACAAAGGCCATGAACACCACCATCAAGCAAACGGAATAACTCTGCAGCTCTTGAGCACAGGTGCGCAAGGTACTGCTTAAGATCCCGATGCGCTTGTTGAAACGCAACAACTTCAGGAACTTTAGAGTAGAAATGGACATCACCAACCCTATTTGGTAACAGAAGAGCTCGTTCAGCAAGACAGCTTCTTGTAGTTTGACGTAGCCAGTCCCTTCGGTTTCAGTGAAGATGCGCAAAATCTCTTTGGTGATAAAAATCTTGTACACGTGGTTGATGATACCCGTATAGGACACGATGATGCTCACCAACTCGGCAATGTTCCAGTATTGGCTGAAATATGCCCTCCCTTCCCTACACATGCTTTTCAGTTCCTTGACAGTAAAGAATAAGGTAAAAATGACAAAAATCACCTCAATGGCTGCCTGGAACAATCCAAATCCGGTGTGGTAATTCAAAAGCCGCAGGGGGTCGATGTGGTAGTAAGGTATAACGCCACCTCCAGGCAAAAACTCAGCAAGAATTGTTACTGCGCAGAAGAGATTTATCTGTGCATTGTAAATTCCGAATTCTACAAAAACGGCCCTCGTATGCTTGTCTATCCAGCCTTCCTTTTCTAATCTCTCTAATCGTTTGATCAGAGTTTTGACGTCACTGTCTCTCCTTGCAACAAGAGGTACTACATAGCCGCCCCCACCATACCAGTCAATTTGGCCCCAAAATGGATATCCCTTAAGTTGAGATGCTGTTAAATATTTGTATTCAGGAGGGACTAACGTTTCTGTCGAGTTTACCTGTCGCCAACCAACAGTGTACAAAGTTCCGTCTTCATTTACCATGTTGCCAAATCCAGCACAGTCTGAAGTGATGCTTTCCATCACCCACGACACTTTACAGCTCTCTGAAAAAAAGAAATTATGTCTTATGGGTTATTCTCTTAGTTTCATTACTAATTATTTACATTACATAAGCAATATTCGCAACACTTAAGACAGTTCTTGAGTAATGTTTCAAAACAGGAACAGAAATTATAACACTTTTTCCGATAAAAAAGTGACAGGACATTAATTTTACATTCTGACTATGCTATCCTTTAGAGAGCAGCATATTTTATACTACTCATTCCTATCCAAAACAATCCCTTTTTTCAGGTATAAAATATGCTCCATGTTTCGTTTCCCATGCTGTAACGCCAAATGACTTTAAACTTAACGTATTCACGGGAAAAATGGCGTATTTTTGAAATGTTCTTAAATTTTAAAAATACTGCATCATAAACGTTTACTTATATTGCAACGTCGTAATTTTATGTAAAAATTGGAACAATTTTCTACTTAGAAATGCGATCGAGAACTTTGTACACTTTCGAACAGATTCTTTGACATTAGACGAAGACAAGCTAAATATAATTTTTCCAAAGTTAAATTGAGAACCCATAAAAAAATAAAAATTTATATTTTTAAAAGGGTATATCTTTCATTTTATAAGACTCTAAAATTTTGATTTTTTTTTTTCTCAATAAAAGAAACTATATTCTAATGTTTTCTTGAAAAATTATTCCAAATAAAAATAATAGAAGAAAGATTCTTTCATTCATTGTTCCTTGTTACTGATTACAGCAAGGGAACAGAATTTCACTAAAAAATGTATTTGAATATAATTAAAACATAAAAATTTTCTTGCAATTTGAAATTCCTAAGTAATGATCTCCTTCCTTACAAGATCAAACTATTTACAATAATTTTTAGAATTTCAAATAATACTTTTGCTGCATTCATTTTACAAACCCACAAATTTGGAATCAACATTTCAGATTTTTAGAATTAATATATGCATTTCTCTTAACGTTATTATAATTAAGATATCCAGTTTTTCTCCCAAAAAAAGTATTGTTATTAAATATAAAAAAAATTTAATAGAAATAACTAATTTTGGAAAATATTTCTATAAACAGTTGAAATTTCAGTTTTCTTCATAACTATACAAGGATCTAAACAAATATGTATACCTATCTTTTTTAGAATTCAAAATAAACTTATATTATTCTGAATAAAAGAGTTCAGAAAAAACTTAGTTCTTTGAAAGTGCAGGGTGGGTGATGGTGGAGTTTAAGAGTGCAAAAGCCAGATATGGCTATGCTGTGCCAAACAAGGTGTAACTGTGATCCAGACGTTTGAAAAAACATAAAGAAGATAAAAAAGATCGCCAAGAAGGAGGATCGGAAACAAAAAAATGATCGTTAGGATATCCCGGGGGATCACTAGTTTGCTTCAGAATCACGATTCCCATACAAAGCAGTCATGCTAGTAATAATCTTAGTAATATACAGGGGGTGGACAAAAATATGGAAACACCTTGTAAAATGCATGTTTGAAAAGAAAGATTGATTTTAATGAAATATGTAGGTGGCGCTGGCGTTTTTGACTACTAACGCCACCTATACAACTTCGTAAATGTGCTAAACAGTTCAGTTGTTGTCGGAGTACTGTTATGTGAGGTTGTCATTGCATTATGTCAGAGTTAACAGACTTCGAACGTGGGCAAATTGTTGGAGCACGTATGGTAGGTGCTTCCGTAAGCAAAGTAGCCGAGTTGTTTAGTGTTTCAAGAGGTACTGTATCGAAGATTTATTCCGCATATTTGAAAAGTGGAAAAACATCATCTGCTAAATCACAGCGCGGACGAAAGTGTGTGCTGAGTGATCGTGACAGACGATCATTAAGGGCAATTGTGACGAAAAATAAGAAGACCACAGCTGCAAAAGTTACTGCTGAAATGAATGTTGTGTTACAGAACCCTGTGAGTACCAAAACAATTAGAAGGGAGCTTCATAAACAGGGAATTTCTGGCCGTGCTGCAATTGAGAAGCCACTCATCAGTGATGCTAATGCCCGTAACAGGAAAAGGTGGTGTTTAAGTCATAAAGCCTGGACTATAGGGCAGTGGAAGCGTGTAATATGGTCTGACGAGTCTTCTTTCACATTGTTTCCCACTTCTGGCCGAGTTTACGTCTGGAGAACGCCATCTCAAGCCTATAATACAGACTGCTTGTTGCCAAGAGTGAAACATGGCGGGGGTTCTGTTATGGTTTGGGCAGCCATATCGTGGCTCTCTGCTGGCCCCATGATAACTGTGTCAGGGCACATGACTGCCAAGACTTATGTGAACATTTTGGCAGATCAAGTTCATCCCATGGTACAAACTTTGTTCCCCGATGGTGATGGTGTCTTCCAAGACGACAAAGCCCCTGTTCGCACAGCTCACATTGTCCAGGACTGGTTTTCTGAGCACGAGGAGGATTTGTCCCATCTCCCCTGGCCACCACAGTCACCAGACCTGAATATTATCGAACCTTTGTGGTCTACATTGGAACGGAAAGTGCGTTCTCGTTATCCATCGCCAACATCGTTATCTGAACTCGCCACCGTTTTGCAGGAAGAATGGTATAATATTCCCTTGGCACACATACAGGAACTGTATTTATCCATTCCGAGAAGACTACAAGCTGTTTTGGATGCCAACGGGTTTCCTACACCATATTAAGCAAAGAAACATGTTTTTTAAAAGGTGTTTCCATATTTTTGTCCAACCCCTGTATATTTACACTTCAATGAACAAAAAATAAACAGATAATGATGATGATATTATTCTGTTATAATGATAATAACAGATAATGATATCTAATTTAGATTTTATACAAATCTAAATTAGATAATAAATTATTTTTAATTAATTTTATAATTATTTGCTTTTTAGACATATTGATGACAGTAATTTGAGCATCCCAATTTTTAGGAATATTATATATATAAATATATATATAAATCTTACATAATATAAAATTAATTTACAATTCATTAGATATTCATGAAGACTTAGTTTAATTTCACAGTTTTGCCTTCAAGTTAAATATCCTGTCAATTTCCTAAATAACAATTCAAAATATTATAATAATAAAATTGAATAAATTATTTGTTACTAATTTATGAAATATTTTTAAATTATTTAATTTTTTAAATAATAAATTAATTAACTTTTTAATATTTTTTTTTCCTTTATTTTTAGCAAATAATTTTTATTAAAACATTTAAAATTATATTTTCTTATTTCTTTTTCAATAATTAATTTTCTTCTTGATTTTTTTATATAATAAATGTCATGCCGTTTGTTAATTTCCTTTCTGCAATGAGAGGGAATAATTTGTTTCCTCATCATTCACAATTATCATTTTGTACACATACAGTGCTTTTTTGAGTAAGATTTTACAAAATTATCATATGTTTTATACAGTCTATTATTGGTTTTTGATACAAGTATGTTGATACCCTTCTGGTATTTTTTTAATTTACTTTTCTGATATTTGTCTTTTACCACTAGTGGTTTTCGATTTTTACCTTTTTATTATAAGGTAATTGCTGAGTGGTATAGTTGAATCATAAATACTGGTATAACTATTGATTACAGTTTGTAGTGAATGATAGCATCAAATTGCTTATTTTCCAATTTATCCATTTCCTTTGTTGTTTACTATAATTTCATTTACTGTTTTCTATACTTTGAGAATACATTTTTATAGTTTTATTCTAAACTTCTTTTTATGGTAATGAATTCTAATTTTTACAACAATTATTCTTTATTTTATACTGAATTTGAATTTATATTCCAAATAACTTTTGATTTCTGTAATGTTTATTTAATAGTTTTTACTAATTATTTTTAATTCATTTCTATTTAAGTATATATTGATTATTTTACTTCTTTTTATACATAATGTACTCCTCTCTCTCTCATACACATAAGGCTTGATTTAAAAGGGATGCTTCCATGACAATAATGTTGTTATTTGTCACTCAATTTTCAAAATTCTTATTCTACCTGACATCTATATGTGTCCTCATTTACACTCTCCTATAGCTGACATCTACACGTATCTTCTACACCAGATTTCTCTGTTCTCAAATGTGTTGATGTTTCTCAAATTGAAGGAGATGACAATGCACATAAAAATGAGGTTGAAGCAGCAAAGTGTCAATGCACCCGACCTTGCGACTATCACCTCACATCAAAGATGAAAGCACACCTTAAGAAATATCTTTTTTTTTTATTCTGATGATGAAGTGAAAGCTGCCTTTAATGGATAGTGTATACAACAACCACTGGAATTCTTCATCAACAGGTTTGGCCACTAAGTTACACATTGACGCTAGTGCATGGAAAAGAGTGCAAATTAAGTCAATGAATAGGGCATTACAGAGAAAATTCATATAGCTCTCAAGTACAATAAGTATATATTTAATATGTGCAACATACAGACATTGAAATATGTGAAGAGAATTTATTATCATAGATCAGAGAAAAAATAAGCTTCATAAAGGCTGAAGTCTGATTTTATTCTCATGAATTTTCTGTTAGAGTGTAGCTAGTTTACAAATTGGCCTCATTAGGAGAAAAATTTCTGTCATACTCCCCTCAGTACTCTAAGTGACACTCTTTGTCACAACGAGAGGGTTAACAGGAAAAGAGAGTTCAATACAAGGATAATGCCTAATTTCTACCTTACTTTTTCATATAAAAGAATCACACTCCCCTTCTAGTGTGATTATATGAAGCTTTAAAAAAAAATTCCAAGTCTTTATATAATTCATAAATTTAAAAAAAAAAAAAAATGAATCTTTGCTTACTGGGTTGTATTCTCACTTGTCTAAGGACAGCATATCCTATTTTTAGATTGTTCCTGTCATCCAAATATAACCTCAATCCAAGTGGTTCTCTTCCATTATACCAAGGCAAAGCAAAGAGTTCTGGCACCAAAGCATTATAAGTCCAGTTCCAAAATCGCCTTTCTGTATTGACCTGAAAATAGATCAATAATAGAATATGTATCTAATTGTAAATTGCTTTTTGCCTTTTTCAAAATGAATTGAACAGAAATTACAAATGTCTTAAAACAGTTAATGGGACTCAAATAATTTAACAACCAGTTCATTATCCTAATAATTGTTTTAATTGAAAACAAACTTAGAACACTTTGGACACACAAATGCAGAAACCTTATTATAAATGCCATTTTTGCAACAATTTGGCCAAACTTGATAAAAAATTTAAAATCAGGTATCAGCTCTATCAAAATGGCTTTATCCAGTTACTGACTCAGGATATATGTGTATATAGTCTAAATTTGTTTAAGGTTATTTGAATTTGATGCAGGCTATTTTTTCATAACCTAGCTAAATTCTGTAAATAATAAATTATGCGATTGAAAACACTGATTAAAAAATAAAATTTTACAACTTTTTTGACAAAAGTTCAAACAATTTAAGTATGCATTAATTTTTTTTTTAAAAAAATTTCTTTATATCTGTTTAGAATGTCATTTTCATTATTTTATTACTGTAAATATCAAAAAATCAACAGTTTTAAGAATTTTTAACAATATGAAAAATCTTGTATACAGAAAACGATATTCAAGACATATTTCCTAACAAAATTGTTTGACTATTCATGATTGAATCACCACTTTTTTGAACAGAGTTCTGGCGCATATGTAGTGAGATTGATCAACACAACTATTGTAAAAAATCTGGATAAAATGCAAGAAATAGAATTCCTTGAAAAGAAGGAAACCCGAAAAATAAAATTATAATAAATAAAAATTACATTTACCAACCTTGATAAATATACTTTTATGTAAGAGATAAATTCTTTAAAATTACAGTTATGGAATTATTGATAATGTGTAAGGGGCTAATATAAAGGTTTAACTATTACAGAGAAACAAAAGGATAAAATTTAAAGAAATAAAAGAAAACATTTATTCTGTGCCTTAATTAATCCTTAAGTATATAATGTTGCAAATTGCAGCTATTCATGATTTGTTTCATTTCAGGAAACTAAATCGAAGTAATCTGCAGTATGGAGAAGATAATTTGTGGAATTCTACAATATGGGCTTCGAAAGGAAATTGGAAGATATATTTGACTCTGGAAGGGGACTATGTAGCTAATAATAAATTAAAAGTTTCTACATCTCGATTATTTCTCAGTAATAATTAAACTATTCGATGATATGGGTTTCTTCAATCTACGGTTTCCTGGAACCAGACAAATAACCACAAATAATATGAGCAAGTTACGATATTATGCGCATAATCATTACTTAATACGCAGAATAAACTTTATCCAGTATCTCAATTATTTCATAATAATAATCAAACCTTAACAATATCCCTTGGTAATCATAGAGGATTTTCCAACTATTGATAAGAATATTCCCTAATAGAAAGTAAATAAACCTATTGGCGAATTTCTAGCATATGAAAGCCCCATTGGGGTTCATATCCTCTGGTCATATGACATGGAAGATGTCACCATTTAGTTGATAATCTGGCAGTGGATCCCGCTCCAGTGTTCCAGGTGCAAAAGAAGATCGAATGTAAACATGACTTTTTTACAAGAGCTTTTCTAAAATACTGCCTACTCAAGTTACATCAATATTTTTTTTGCATACATCCTTTATAAGATATATACATTCCCCCCTCCCCAAACTATTGGTATTTTTTTTTTTAAATTTTTTTTTTGGATATAAATAAGTCAGAAGCATATTGAGTCATTAAACAGAAATTCTACTTCTTCATTCTATGAAAAATTTTCTGCTCTTAACACTGCTTAGAAGATCCAAACAAACATCAATTTGAAGGTGCTTAGTCTAGATCACAAGAGGATGCTTGAATGCAGCCCAGGAAATTTTATTATTTCTTATGGCATAACACCAGTTGCATGGGATCTTGCACTGTCCTGGAGAAGGAGAGAATAGCAGATCGCAATGGAACATCTTTTGGACCAATATGCTACTTGTGTTAAAAGTTTAAAGTAATATAATACACTAACTGCCCTTCAATCATTATGAAATTCCATGTACACAATACACTGTGAATCCCAAAAAACAGTAGTGTGGAATTTTTTAGACAACAAGGGAGTTTTTGCTTTTAGAGGAGCAGTTTCACTTTTTGTGTGCTCATCTACATTTAACTGCTTTGTTTTGTGGGGTTAGGGACTGCATAAATGAACATAAGAAGAAGAAAAAAAGTTTAAGGATTACAAAGTTTTAAATGAATCATCATGGTTAATTTGCCTAAATATGTAAAAATCATCTGCCCCGATTAAAACAGTCTCATTTATATTTGATCCATCTTCAAACTTCTTACCTAGAATTCATGACAGACCAATATAATTGTCTTTAAAGTACCCTATATAGGTAATTAACTATAATAACAAAGTACCTCATATGGGTAAATCTTTAAAAAGTGATGTGCACAGAGCAGTAATGCTTATTTCACAATGATAGGTTTTAAAGTACAATTGTTATTAAAGTTTGATTGATAGTCCACAGTGTTGGTCTATAAAGCACAATTGTTA
>BMAW01085748.1:169309-207043 GCA_019974015.1 Nephila pilipes | reverse complement strand
AACGTATTATCCATTCGATTTTGCAAAACATTTGAAATTGTATCCATAATTCATAGGTGCACATAGAAATTTAAAATAGACCTTGCCTGTGAAATAGAAAAAAAAAAAAATCATCAAAAGTATTAAGGAATAAATGCAGACTATATAACAAAAAAAAAAAGCATTTTAAGGGTGTTTTATGACTACATTCAAAGCATCCAATATACTCTACCTATATATAATCTTTATACAGTACCTTAATCAATTCTTTTATGAGTACACTTAAGAAAAAGAAAATTTCTAAATTTTAAACATCAGTGACATTAAAAGTTATTTTACATGCAACTACGTTTAAAAAAACTTAAAAAACAAAATGTCCCACACAAGAATAAAAATGTGAAATATAAATCTATACATGATTTATTCATGGTATTGAAAAGGGGGAAATACATCATTAGATAAATAAACATGATCAAGAAAATCTGGCAAAAAATCCCACCCAGGTATAGTATGATAAATTACACTTATCATCCTCATCGCCTTGCTTAACCATCTAAGTATGATGGAGGAAATTTGCATAATAATCTCTCACTTTAAAATAATATTACACAGGCATAGTCATATGTCACTCCACACACATTTCTTATGTTTTTTAATACACTATGTAATGATTTAGTACACTCTATAATAAAACATTGGTGCACCAAGAAGGAGTGGTCCGATGGAGACAAAAATTGGCAGATAGAAAAATTATGTACAGAATAGAAAATGATTAAAATTTAAGAAAAATTTAATGATTTATTTCAGAGTTACATAGTTACAAAATAAGGAGCTCAATAAGGTATTGTCCCACCTCTAGCATGGATGCAAGCTGCAACACGATGTGGCATAGAGTGATAAAGATCCCTGAAGGTCCCCTGAAGTGTTTCTAGCCAAATTTGCTCCAATTGTTGGGTTACATTATCAATATTACCTGGTAGGTGCAGTCGCTTTCCATCATATCCCATACATGCTCAATTGGAGAGAGATCTGGCTAGTCAAAGAAGTGTTTGACAAGCTGTAAGACAGTTCTTAGCAACACGGCCATATGTGGTCTGTCATTATCTTGCTGAAAAATAAGGCCAGGGTTACTGCAAAGGGAGTGGTAGGAAAACAGGTATCAGAAGGTCATCGACGTACCACTGAGCTGTAAAAGTGCCTCTAATGACGACCAAAGGGTCCGGCTATCAAGGAAAATGGCACTTCAGACTATAACTCCTTGTAGAGGGCTTGTATGGCGTGCAATAGTGAAAGCAGGATTGGCACACAACCCTGGGCTTCTCCAGACATGTCTTTGATGATCGTCAGGACACAGTTGGAAGCGGGATTCATCGCTAAACATTATAGGACCTCAGTCAGCCTCATTCGAACCTTATCGAGCCAAGCACCGCAGTAATCGAGCTCGACAGTGTGCAGGCATGAGTGGCAGGTGGCGTAGCGGTCGGTACGATACTATAAGCTGTCTGTGAATGGTCATGGTGGACATTTGTGTGCAGGTTGCATGTTTGATGGTTGATAATGATGAATCAGGTGCTGTGACAGCTGATCTGACAATCCCTCTGTCCTCCCAATCTACTGTGGCTTTATGTCGACTGCTACCCTCACGACAATGAAATCTGCCATTGTCCACCCATTCTTCCCAGCAACTTCTAATCACCGCATTGCTTCAACCCATATGACCAGTGATTCTCCAATTTGCCCAACCAGCCTCTTTCAATCCAATGATACCTCTTTCAAACTTTGACAGTTGCTTGTAATGATCTTGAATCCTATGGCGAGGCATTTCTTCAGTTGTGGAAAGGTATTCGCTTCTTATATATACCTGCTGAATGTGCAGTTCCAATGCATTGTAGCTCCCGCTATTCATTCATTGGACACCAAATTTTAATCATTTGCATCTTCAGTTCAAATGTCTTTGCATACGAAATTTCATTACAATCGGGCAAAACCTGGTGCAAAACGGGTTTTTTTTTTTTGGATATAGAGTGTACCATCTGCTTATGCCATCAAAATTCGATTGTAATTCAGCTGTAACAACAACTGTTGTATTACAAGCTATATATCCTTATGTAGTTTGTCTAGATGTCCTTGTGTTTTTCTTATTATTACACATAAAATGCAGAAGGCAAAAAAAAAATTACCCCATATTTAACTGCTCTCACAAAGACAAAATATATGCCTGATGAGTAAAATTCATTCATATAAATTTGGTACACATTTACAGTATAAAGGAGGGGAAAAAAAGTTTGATTATGACCACTGAAAGATTATGAACTTTGAGAAAAAGGAATGTATACTTTGGAATAAATAAGGAATGAAAATTAGAAAAGGCACTACAAAGTATATACAGTCATCTAGAAATAATACGTATAAAAACTATAAAAAAAGCAATTTTATGTGGCAAAAGAGTAAAAGAAGAATCCAAAAATAAAAATAATAACTTTTTCATTGACCAATAAGAAATTAAGGAAAATGTACTAAAATTGATAGTGTTTCATCATCTTAAAAGTATTTTTAAAAAGTGTAATCCAGCAGAAATTTTTTAATTCTACAAACTGCTGAATCCACTCACAAAAAAAAAAAATCCAATAAAGAATGTCTCCATCGGTGCCAAATTATAGAATACACTGAACCATTGAATGCCGGTTTAAAGAATGGTTATGGTATTTAGATTTTTCTTTTTTTAAATCTAAAATATCTTTTTTTAAATCTAATTACCTCCAATAGTTGATTAAATATTCAAACTTCTAAATACCATCCCAAATTCGGTATCATTAAGAGGCCATACACTAGTTAACAACTGATGACCACCGATCTGCTTTTTGCAGTGAGTGAAAATGGGAAGTTTTTTTTTATGTAAAACCAGTTTCATCTTTCTAAATATTGATTTAAAAATAATTTTTATTTTACTGAACACAAAATAAAAACTAATTAGAGAAAACTATTAAAAGACTGCAACAGATGGAATGTAACAAATTTTACTTGTTAATTGTTTAATCAATCATTACATATTATATCCACGAACATATACTATACAATATTATCATAGTGGAATGATTAGGAAAAAAAAGAAAATATTACCCCATCAGCAAGTTTTTGATCACTCACAGGGTTGGCCTCTGGGGGAGGGGGAGTAAACATAGTTAATGCACAAGGCTCTGTGCCGATGTCTGAATTTTGCAAAATTAAAATGGTTTCACTTTCTTTACTTTTTAAATCCAAATATACATTGTCACTAACAAGACAATATTGGTTGCATTGAAATTAAGATATGTCATTGAATTTGGCCACAATATTACAATATATACCTAAACATAATTTACTTGAAATGTATTCAAATTTTGTAACTATTTTGAAAATTATAATGCCCTTATCCACAACAGATATATTTTCTCAAGATTGAAAATAATAACCTAGCATTTGTCAAGAATGATTTATCTTCTTAGATATTTTATCTACATAATTAAAATGAGCCGGAAAAAAAGGTATCATCAGCAAATTTGCTATAAAGCATGCAAGAAAATAAAATAAAAATCATATATTATTAAACTTTTAATTTTACTATTTATTTTATAAACCACTTTTTCAGGGATTGAAATGTTAATTTTATTGAAATAATTTAATTTATCATTTTCATGTACTCCTCACTATACCAATTTAGAAAATATAATAAAATACAAAATGAAAGAAATAATTTTATAGAACAAAAATTTGTTTCAAATCCCTGCAAGTTAAAATGCATTAGGTCCCACTAGTATTTGAGCTAGCCCTGATCTCCACCCATTAGAGTAGAAAAATATGGCTCAAATTTCTGTGTTGAAGTGTTCTTTATTAAAAAGAATAAGAGAATGTGTAAAATAAAATGTACATCTCTATCTTGAAGCAAAATTTAAGCCATAGGGTAAGTATTTTTTAATCAAGATAGAATGTGGACAATTTTGCTTAATTGTATTTTCAATCAATGCATGTTTTATCACAACTATAATAATATATTTTTGACAGTATATTCATAATATTGTTACATCCTATATTAGTAAATATTTTTTAAAAACTTCAGATAATAAATTGAATCACAAAAAAGTGCAGGAAAAGTACTGAGTAAAAATAAGGCAATAGTGTGCAGGATACAGAAAGGAAAATAAAGTACTTTGTTGTCTTAAAGCTTCCTCTATTCGAGATGGGCGCAATTTTCTAGGTCGAGATTTTCGAAAGAAAAATATCATGATAAAAGTAGGAGGAAATATCAGAAAGTTAGTAATCAAGCCAACACCAATCTGCAATGTTAATATATTTGTCAAAACTAAAGAAAAAAAAAACTTAAAAATTCTTTACATTATGATAACAGAATTTTTTTTTTTGAAAAAAAAAAAAAACATTTCCCCCCTAATTTAGGAATAGGGAAAAAAAGAAAAGGAAAAAATATAACCTTCACAGATTTTTCACAATAGATATCTATTACACCTGCAAGAAGATTTCAGTGATTTTTAATGCACTTTTCCCAGGCATAATGGATAAAAAAATTTATTTCTTACACATAAAGAGTAAAGTACTTTGATAGTATTTGTCTGCATATCAGTTTTACTAAGACATAACCAAATTCCTTATGGATACTTAAGTAATTTAGATTTAAAAAATTGCAGTATAAAATATAACTTTTCAATTAAAATATCCTATACAAATTATAGAAAATTCTATGGAATTTCCAAAAATTGTGAATGAATTTATTAGCAGTTCAATTTCATTCTCATCATGGATTACGTAAGAAGCGAAAATATATGCAAGTATGTTTTTATCAGTCTTTAAAATAAATGAAATACTCAAGGATTAAATTTTTAAAAAGTTACAGAAACTACTTACATAATAAGCTTAGACATATAAGGATAACTGTTCATAAATAAAATTAATGAGACGAAAAAAATTTGAAAATGATGCTAGCTAACTATTTAAATAAGTAAAAAAGAACTTGCATAACTGTGTTAAAAAAAAAAAGGTAAAGATTTGTGTAATTGAAAGGTTTCAGAAATATGATATCCTATTTTTTAACACACTCCATTTCTACTTAAAGGCCAGCATATTTTATGTTTGTAAAAAAAAAACTTTTATTTTGGAATGTAGTAAACGTATAGTTTATTTTTTAAAAAAAAATAATAAACTTATACCATGTTGAGATATATATTTGGAACATAATTAATGATACAACCAAACAATAGCAAATTTATCAGTCAAAAAATTAATGCCTTACTGATTTGCTACTAATATATATATATTTTTCATGTAAAACAAAATTATAAATTCAATTTAAAATTGTCAACTTGAAATTTTTTTTTAAATAGATCTCAATTCTTTCATCAATGTATAATAATAATGAGTTTACACATTTCTCATATAATTCATTCTCTAATACTCTAAAATGAAAATGTTAAATAATACAATACAGATAGATACCTGTTCAGGACTGAGAGAAAGTGGACCAAATTTGAAACCACCTGATGCTGGCTTGGCTGATGTTCTTTCATAGTACATAGCATTTGATAACATTGACAGACATAGAACACCCATACAGCAACAAACTCTTTGAACTCTTGTAAATCGACTTCGAGGTGGGCGAAGAAAGACCGAAAACCACAGATGACTATCCGCAAGATTACGTCGAGATGTAGTAGAAAATAAATGAGAAAATTCAGTTACTTGCTCTTTTCCAGCTACTGGAATCAATCGATCAATCTGGAGAAGAATCCAAAAATAATGATTTTAATATAGAATTTATTTGTTTGGAGATTAGTTACATGAAATGTGTAATGATTTTATGTAATATTATGCTTGTATATAAAACATTTTGCTTTTAAAATACAAATTCTCTTAAACATATTCAAATAATACTTATGTAAAGAATGATTATTAATTAATGCATTGTCTATGCATAAACAGAAATTCAAAAAAAGATTAGATTTATTATCAAATGAAAAAAAAAAAATAATAATAATACTATTATGAGATTCCTGTAGAATTTAAAAATTTCTAAATAATATTTTCTTAATTTAGCCTTATCCTCCACAATATCAAGAGCAAAATTTGACAGATATTTTTGATATTGCCATAATTTGGATTTAAAAAAAAATTATATACTAATGTTTTACAATACAGTCATCATCAAGAATATGAATTTAAATAAAATTATCTACATTTAAGTCTAACTTTGCAATAACTTCATACTTAGTTCATTTTTCTAAAGCTTTCCTCCCCCTTTATAAAAGTTTTGCATTACAATAAATTTGCAGCTGGTTTACACATTTTTATTTTACCTTTCAATTTAAGTCTGGAAATGGGCTTAAAAATGTTACTCTCCCTTTGTTTTTGCACATTCTACATCCCACAGATTTACTAACATAAAGTCAATTTTTATTAGAATTTACATATAAAACTGCTCTTTTATTGTAATATTAAAAGAAGATAGCAGTAAATGAATTAAGTAAAAAAATTAATTATTTCAGAATGCAAAATAATTAAAAAACAATAAAACTTTCTTCTAAAGATAATAATAAGAAACTTCAATTTATATGCAAATAATAATAATAATAATAATAATGTAAGATTTTAAAGCAAATTAAATTATAATGTAAGTTAGACAAATATGTTAATAAAAATGTAAGTATCTTTTACAAATATAATTTGAAAAATAAATAACTTAAGCAAATTTATTATGATAATAGTTGTTAAATTAAAAAAAAAAAAATACTAGAGACATTACTTACTTTAATCTATTACAATAACTTAGCAGTTATCAAAACAAAACATTATTAAATTATGAGTAATATCTTATATAATTTTAAATGTATGTTTAATAAACTTGTTTAATTTAAAAATATGTTGAAAACGATGTTCAAAAGCTTATTAAGATTAATGAAAATAATATAATCTATTTTTACTTTCATTTGTGCATTGTTTGAATGTATTTATAAATCCTACTCTCATAAAAAATGAATTTAAATTTTAATGCTTGCTTTAAAAATTAATTTTATAAACAAATATCCAAACCATTATCCTAAATTTAATGTTTCTAAGCTTTTAATTAATCATAATAAAAATATGAATGTTATTCATATTAATTTTAGATTATATATATATATATATATATACAGCTTTTTTATTCTTTTAAAAACAATACTTCAGAATGTAAGAGAAAATATGGTTTACCATTCCATCATCATGTTCCACAGCAAACCACCGATTGATTAGAAATTCATATTTATACCCTGTCTGTACATCCCTGAAAACAATGTACTGACAATACCATGATGACCATTTCCCTGCTCCAGAATTATCATGCCAAATTCTCAGGTAATTAAGCTGGCCAAGAGATCTATAAAATACATAAAGAAAAAAATTTAAATAACAAATACAAATATAACATATGATTTCTCAGGTTGAATTTTATTCAGATTTTGATATTATTTTGCAAATCAGATATAAGAACAAAAATACTTTCAAAGACAATAAAAATATATAATGTAAGAAACAAATAACTTGAAAAATACATTTATATATAATATTTTGTAAAAATACTTAACTAATACTTTGTAGTAAATACTTGTACTCAGTAGTAAATATTTAAATTTTATTTATTTTTTTCTTCAAATATTCTGAATGAAGCAATTATTGAATATTTGAATATAAAAAATGATTTACAATAGCTTATAAAAATTTCATAATCAAAAATTTGTTTACTGAACAACAAAAAATAATAATAAATGTTTGGAATTTCATAGCAAAGTAATAATTTACAAGAGTGTTAAACAGATAAAATTGCTTAATAAGTCAAAAGTGAGATAAAAATTCAAAAATTTTAAGTCAAAATCAATACCATTTTTTCTTTAGAATAGTCATTTTTAGAAAGCAAGCTTAAGTAATGTTTGTTTCAAGGAAAACTGTAATCAAATTTTTGTGTATGTGTTAGGAACTTAGTTGCATAGTTCAGTTTTTACAAAGTGTAAAAGGAAATATAATTATTTTCATATTAAATTTTTTAAAATTTTATATAGACCCTTTTGTTTCAATTAAACTCAAAATGTATTAACACATTTTTCCAAAGAAAATGCTCAAAAAATTTTTTTATTAAAATTTTTAATATTTACATTATATGTCAAATATATTTTATTTTTGATTACAAATAATACTTCTCAAATTTTGACTTTTGCTTTATCTTTAGGAATGTTATATCAAAATTATTTAAAATCATAATCCATTTTTTTTATTTAAAAAACAAACAAGATGATGTTATTTTATTCATAATATTCTATATTTAATGGGATATAATTTGAAATACAATAATTGGAAAATTTATTTTTCAATAAAAACTTAATTCTAAAAATGAATTTCAAAATGCATGATTTGAATAAGAATGAATTTCCAAATGGCAGATGATTTTCAAATAGAAGCTAAATTTTTAGCTACAGCAAATTTTATTTTTCAGAAGTAGTTTTATACCTGGGCACAGACATAACAAACACATCAACAGACCCTTTTTGTAGAATTGGACGCTTGTCATCGGCAATATGACGAACTTCTGTTTCATCTTCTTCACCAGATACAATAAAGAAAACCTATAAATTCAACAAAGAATAATCACTATAAACACATATAATTAATAAGTTGTATTGAAGGAAAAGTACAAATCAATAAAATTGCAATAATAAGCAAAATGCTATATACGGTCAAAAATACAAATATCATTCTAAGAAAATGAAATTTTGAAAGACACACTAAACAACAAATCCATTCCATAAAAGTTATACTTTAACAGGCAATTGAAATAATAAAAATTTTATGAAACTGTTACACAATTCATTTTAGAATAGAATAAGAAGAAAATACATTTGCATAAAAATTCTAATAAACATTTTTACAAATAATTTTAGTTTGAATATGCTGCTTATTACACAATAATATACATGCAAAAAACTTGATTATAGCTTTCCAAAAACATGAAACACAAGCAAAATAAATAAATTTGAAATGTGAAAGAATTGTATAAAATTATCTACATTATTGATTTTTCAAAAAGCTTTTTTAAATAATTTACATTTGACTTAGTTCCAGCATTTCGTTGATGACCAGAGAAAACTAAAATTTCATATATATATTTATCTGCTGATTCGTTATCAGGAAGTGGAGTGGCACCAAGCTGCAACAAAATATGCAATGTGAATAAATTAATATTAAGAAAAAAATGATGCATGTTAAATACTTTCTACTATACTAATCATGGTCCAACAAAAAGAAATCTAAAGCTTTTACAGCACTTTTAATAGGATTTCAAGCATTTCAACTTGAAATTATTCTTTAATTATTTCAATTGTAATAATTTTTTTAAAAAAATGAAATGCATACTGCTTGCTTACAATGTTTCACATTATTTCAAGAGAACTTTTGGATAGCATTTAAAAATAATTAAGAAAACATTTTTCTTACACTTCTATTATAGAGTACTTACTCGGAAAAAAAAAACTATGGAAAGCAAAATTCTTATTTCACAAGAATTTAACTCAGAATCTTTAAGCTTTCAGTCACTGTTTCAATAAATTTTAAAATGAAAATTATGCAACATATTTAAGAAAAATAAATATAAATAATTTCCAGAGAAGTACAATTGTCTAATACATATCTTTAAAAATTTTTAAAAATATTAACATATTTAAGTAACTTTAAACTTCCAAAAATGATTTTCAGAAATTTTTAGAAACAGTTTGTCATTTTAATTTTATACAATAATACCAATGCACCAATTCTTTTCGAATTTTGGGAGACAGTGTATTTCTATTCCAGTTCAATAATATATATTATAATAAATTTACATTTTAGTAATATTTTTACAAGTTCAATACAGACTGATTTTAAATAAATAAATAAAAAGAACTAAGAATACCTTTTGAACATCTTTCCTATCTTTCCATCTAGCATAAATGAGAAAAAGTATGAAAAATGAAAATGTTATGATGATAGTTGCATATATTGTAACATTATTCTTGAAATCGGCATGAGCAAAAACATAATTGAAATTAATTTCATTGGGAGTAATAAAAAATCCACTTCCAAAAGATGTTAAATGATTGCATTCACAGCAAGTTACACCAGAAATGCTCGCCACAACCTAAAATTAAAATTTATAATGATTGTAATGGAGAATATATAAATGAACATATTCTGCAAGATAATTTGCATAATATACAGCATTTAATAATTTGTAAAGATCAGAAAAATAAATATTAAATCTGTTTAAAACAGTTAATTAAAAAAGTTAGCTAAGAAAAAATCATGTCTAGCAAAGCATGATTATTAAAATTATGAAAAGATTATTCTTTTTTCCATTCAAATGTTAACAAATTTATTATAAGTAATCATCAATAAGCATTTACAAAAATAATTCATAAATAAACACAAATAAAACCAAAAAAAATTATAAATGTATACAGTATTACTTAAATAGATATTACTGTTTTCAAACATGTAAAAGAACAAGAATGAAAAAATGCTAAATTGATAATGTAACAGACCTGACAACCTTTCATGCTCCACTTTTCTTCTAGATCACTAAAATAATAACAACCAGTTGTGGTAATTTCAATAGAATAATTTGATGAAAACTGGTTAGTCATATTAACTACAGACAAATTGTAATTATCACGATTATCAAAGAATAGATTCAAGTCTGTTGTGTTTGCTGCATGTCCTATACCGATGGATAAATTTTTACCACCTTCACTTATCACATCAGAACCAATAAAAAGGGAATAAACCCCTGTAAAATACAATAAAAATTATTACTCAACAGGGCATTTCATGTATTGAAAAAATAAAAAATAGCAAGTATAATAAACAAATTCAAACATTAAGAAAAATTTTAAAATGAAAAGTTTTATAAAGTTTCATTTATTATACTTATTTGTAAACTATTAGATAAGATTAATTTACTTTGATTTCGTAACATCTTTACGATTGTCACTGAACTTTCAAAAGAGTTATACCAACAATAATATATATTAATAAAGTATATTTGCCTAAATTATTTTAGACCAATATTATTTGCAATCAATTATTAATCTTTAGTTCCATGAAAAATGGAATTTCACTAAACTATGTCAGTTAATCAAATCTACTACAATAACAGATATATATTATCATTACATAAGAACAAACTTTAAAATAATATTTTTCAAAGCTTTATTTTGAACCAAATAGAAAAAATATTTTTTTTTACATATTAATAAACAGATAATTACAGGAAGATAAGCCTTAAATATATATAAAAAAAATCATGAAATATTTTATTTTAGATCTCATTTAATATATCAATAAATTTTAAAACAATCAATTATCTTATTGCTACTGAAAATTATTTACAAAATTCATTTAGAAATAAACATACAAAACACAAAATAAAAGAAAACGTATTTTTTTAAATAAATAAAATTGAATAACACTTTTACTATTCAGTAAAAAATATTCATTACATGGAAAAAATATATACAAAAATCTCATGAAAAGTGATGAAAAACACCTTTTTTTTCTAAGCATTACTGAATAAACCACAACAATTATTTTCGAACCTAGAAAGACAAAGCCTTTCAATGGATTGAAATTCATCTGAAATATGCTAAATTAAAAATATCTAATTAATGTAGTGAGATTCTACTTCTGAAATAAATATTTTATAAAAAAAAAAAAAAAAAAAAAAAAAAAATTAAAGTAATATTTCATATTAATTTAATCACATTATTAATTATATGATGTTTTGTAAAAACAAAAAAATATCATAGTGTTACCTCTTTAAAGGTTTAAAAGTATACGATTTTTATGAATAACTTTATATAGAAATCTTAATTTACATATTACTTAAATCCCATAATAAAGTAAGATTAAATTTATTTAAAAAATACAAATGTTAAACCATGTAATAAACTGATTAAAATTCCATAGTACAAAAGAAATAACTTTATATAAATAAAACTGGTATATAAAAGCATCCAAGTAACAATAGCAAACCCTTGTATACATGTAGCACAGAGTGCTCAAATAACTACACATAGATTTTTCACAATTTATAGTCAATTATTTTTTTGCGAATGTTCCTCCATTTATTAATGTAATCTTAATTTTTGTTATAATGGGACTGTGGAATTAGTTGGCTGATGAGGAACAAAATATAACCTTTCTTAAAAAATATGGAGTTTTGCCAGACAATAGAGAATGCTATAAATTCATATTTAATGAAGTTGAACTTTCTGCATTATGTGATATTGTACAAAATAATTGAAATAACCAGAAAGAAAAATATTAAGATGCAGATCAAAAATTCATTTGATAACTGCTTTAACAGCAACTGATTGTTTCAAAATATTTAATTTGTTATAAAATGTTTCTTTTTATTAATAATACAACACTTGTGAGCAGCTAAGATAGTCAAGCATTTTTTGTCCTTTTAACAAAGTCACCAATGAATTGGTGACTAAATGTGTGTGTGTGTGAATAATTAGAAAGTATCATAAAACATTTCAAGTAAATATTTTGGCACATTAAAACTTACTTTGAAAATAAATAAAGAAAGAATAAATAACAAACATTTTCAGCAACAATAATTTCTTTTGAAAGGCTCTAAACAGATGGGAAATAACTTATTCTATTTTGGTTAGTTTATATGGTATTGGATTGCACTATAGGTTATTGGCAATAGACTTCAAAATTCTAATCTACAGTTTGATAAAAAGAATACACTTAAATCTGTATCTCATTTCCAAACTCACACATCATGTGACAATTCTAAATTCCATGCGTGGTAGTTCTCAGTCATTTCATACAATGGTCCACAGTAGAATCAAGATTAAAATCCAGAATTTAACTACCATAAAGTTTACAATTTTGCTACTTGGTAATTAGAAAAAAATATCAATTTTAAGAGTAGTAAATTCTCTTAACCTTTAAAGGACAAATGTAAAATATATGTACTTTAGTTACCAGGATGAACATTAGATATATCTGATGCACAACATGTGACTTTGAACTGAAAACTCACAAACTATCATTAGAATATAATGATATGAAAACTCATTCAATACACATTCATAAATTTGTTTTGAAGCAATAATGTTATTGATTCATTAATTCAGAGTGAAATACTACCTAGAAAATAAAGAGAGAAATATTTCTAGATATATATATATATATATTTATACTTTCATCAGCTCTTAGAACTCAGTAGCAAGAGTAATATGATGTTTTACACTTCCAGCAAGAAAGAGTAGCCCCAAACTATTGAGCTCTTGAATTCTGCACAATTGTCAAGAAGTAATACAATATCAACAACTTATATAATGAGATAGTTTTTAACAATGCTGCAATGTTATCAAGAAAGTTCATTCTTGTTATGTGTTAGGAATCGATAAGTCAATGGTAGTCTGCAAAATATATAATTTTTTTTTTTACATGGAAGCTAAACAACTTGAAGTTGGAGAAATTGAAAAAATATTGATAGAGGATGGGTGATGTTGGTCTCTGTATAATGAACTATTCTGAGAAGTGGTATATGTTCATGAAATTGTGCATGACATATAGTTATATTCAAATTGGAAGTGAACACTCAGTAAAAAAAGTACAGGAAAAATTTTAGTGAAAATATGTAATGCATTATGAAACAAAGCTTTACAACATTGCTACTTCTCCAGTTTTCAGAGTAATACAGCATTAAATCCCTTCAATTACATAATTTAGAAGCTAAGAATATATTTTTTTTTATTTTATCCTAAATTGTTGTACATTATTTTTATCACAAAAATTTAGGTATATTTTCCAAATAAAGAAAATTTTTAATAATCTTCAATCGGTTTTTATTTTACTATTCAATCATCAGTAGTACAAAAGATATTTGTATAATTGTTAAAACTAGTCATTATAAACAAAAAGGGCCATTTAAAATCCAGCCACCAGGAAGTTCAGTTCGGTGAAAAATCTGTATGTTAAAGGTTAAGTGACAATCACATAATTGAATCTTTAGATGGATAGCTAAATAAATAGTTAAAATAAATTATATGGAATAGCACATAGAGTAGAAAAATATTACATTCACTATTTCTATACATGTATTAATATATTTTTGAAATACAATGAAATAAACATTACAACATTTAATTTTTATTCTGTTATAACTATATTAAATACCTGCTTTCACTTCTTTCAAGAGAAAATCTTTCAACTACAGTAAAATAATTGTGTAAATATATGCCATTCTTACTTGATAGAAATGCAGTCTGTACAATATTTTGATTATATATATATATATATATATATATATATATATATATATATATATATACTCAGCTAATAAAGCAATTAACAAAAAAAATCCTTTTATTTACAACAGACTACATATGAGTAACTTAACTGATTGAAAGGATAGATAAACATTCAATTCAGAAATCATTTACAGAGGACTTGATATTATTAGAAACTATCAAATAAAAGTAATCACCATTTTCAGATTGAATGTCTTGAATTTGCATGATGTCATCAAAATCCATTAATGAAGGTAAATCACCATACTTATAAAGGACAATAAGAGGAGCACTAAAAACATCAGGTTGGATATTTATAGTTGCAGTAAGTCCAGGAGATTCAATTAATATTGTATGATACACCAGAATATCATCTTCACGAGAAAAAGATGGAACAATATATTCCATCTTAGATACACTGTTATCAGTAGAAACAGGAATGCAAATTTTAAATGGTTCTGAAGAGTTTGAAACAGGAATTGTGGAATTTCCTTCTCTGGGTGTTAGTTCAATCTGAATAACATTGGAATTTTCACTTAATTTACTAGAGCCAGTTCCATAGGATTCTAATGGTTGAGTCCAGCGAACTGCCTATAGTGTATAAATAATATTTATAAATTTCAAAAAGTTAAGCAAATTTAAAATAATATATGTGCACAAGTTGATAAATGAAGTAAATATTTGGTCAAAAAAGTGAATTTGTCATGCAATACATAATAAAACAAAAATAAAATTATTTTAAAAACTTATAATATTTTAATTAATTGTCTAGCTTATTTATTCAAATTAGTAACAATGTAGATCAACTAAAAAGCATAAAAAGTACCATCTTATTTTTTCTACAGAAGATATATATAAGAATTGATTATTGATTAATTATTTAAGGTTACCTATTCATATTTGTAATGATATACAACAACTAGAAAATGTAAGAAACATTACATTACATTTTTAATACTCAGATAATATCTAAGAATTAAACTATGCAATTTCAAGGACAAAAAAATCTTGTTTGGAAAAAAATTCATTAATAATTTTATATATATATATCGATAGATAGATATACATGCAGGGTGAAACAAAAAAAACTCGGAAAAGCTAGTGCATCATAGAATAGAAGTTAACTTCTTTTTAATTTGTATGTATTTCTTTATGTCTATCACTTTAATTATAAAATATTTTATAATATATCTCCCAATCTACAAATTGTTTTTTAACATTTATACAAAGTCAAGAAAAATATCTGCTATTTTAGAGTTGTTTAAAGCAAGGAAAATGACAGTGTAAGATCTCCTATTTGCTTAATGTGACTCGGCAAACAGTGTCCGGTGCAATCAGCCATTTTAAAGAGCTAGGCAATGATGGTCGACATATGTTGAGCACTTCCAAGAATTCTAAGACCATCAAAAAGCGAGTTCAAAGAAATCCGAGGATTTCCATGAGAAAAATCTCTTGTGACATGGGAACAAGTTACTGATTGATGTGGAGAGTGGCAAGAACAGAGTTTGGACTGAAACTTTACAAGTTCCAAAAAGTTCAGCTTCTCACTGAAGAAAACAAACTCGTGCACCTCCAAAGATGCTGAAATCTTTTGAGATAGTCCACAAGTCAGTGCTGGGAGAGATTCCTTTACACTAATGAGAAGCTTTTTACTATCCAACAAGTTCATAACTCCCAGAATGATTGGTCTGTAGACACTCCAAGCACCTTGACAATTGTTGAACAATGCCAAAATCCAAAGTCAGTCATGGTCTGGTGTAGAATTTGCATAAGCAACAAAATACCTCTGGTTTTTGTGGATGATGGTGTAAAATAAATAAAAAAAATGTACCAGCTGGACATTCCAGAAGCTGCCGTACTTCCAAAAAGATTTTGGGAATGTAAATTGTACATTTTAACAAGACTCTGCACCAGCTCACAAGGCCCAAAAGACACAAGGCGCATTTTCCAGACATGATATCATTCGCATAATGCCTCACCCCCCTACTTGCCCGATCTAATTCCATGTTTTTGCAGTGCATGGTCCATTTGGGAGTCTAGGGCCTGCATTAAATCATACAAAAGTTCAGACTCTTCAAAGCAATCACTTTGGCAGGAATAGGATAGATTAAAGGTAAAAGACTTATGGCCCATTGCTAAAATTTTCAAAAAGAGTTTGCGCATCTGCATTGCTACAAAATGAGGCCACTTTGAAACCAATTAAATTTAATCATTAGTAAAAGTTTACTCTTATTATTAGTTATATTTTGTTAACTTATTTTTGATAAAGTTATATTAAAAATTGTTTGTCCAGGTTTTCTTCCCTACCCTGTATATATATAAATATAATATTTTAATGAGACAAATAAGGGGAAAAAAATAAGTCATAAGTTTTAACAATGTCAAAAGCATCCATAAAAGAATTTTTTCATCCATAATAGTTGTCTCAATAATCAGAAACTAATAAATCATACATTATATGCAAATAGTAAAACACTTTTAACAATAATGGTAAGAACACATTTAATGTATATGTTTTAAATATATCATATTCAGTCCATCAAGTGAAATTATGAAATTAGCTTGTTTCCAAGATTTAAGATACTACTTATAAAAATCATAAAATAAATCTTTATAGAATAATATTTTTAAATGAAAGCTTCCTCCTCAGATTCAAAACAGGTGTGAAAAGAATAGAAAATAATTGAAAAATACACAATTAAACTGCATAATAAAAATATATCACTCAATTTTAATTAAAATGGATAGTCATTTTTCAACAACATCACTTATATTTACAAAAAAATATTTACTTGAACTCCAATTGCTAAATCATTTCCTTCACAAGAATCATTTAAGACACTGCATAAATTAGGAAGAGAAATAGTAGAACTACCCTGTTGAATAACTTCACCAGACAAATTGGAGACATAATTTCTGAAATAAATGAATCAATGAAATAATATTTAATCATGTAACAATCTTTTAATTTCATACTTATAATTTGATTTAGATATTTAAAAAAAAAAAAAGTTCAAACTACATTGTATGAGTACAAGTTAAAAGTTCGAGTAATATTCTAATTTGAATTGCTGTGTTCAGTTATTTGTTCAAATTTTTGAGTTTGTGCAATTGTATAGTTTTATGTGTCTGTTAAATGCTCCTGTTAAAAGGAAATGTAGTGTATTTGCTAGAGATCTCCAAATAAATCTAGAATTACTCAGAAAGAACCTAATTTTTAATTGCATAGACCTCTCATTTGAATGATGATCTATCACACAATACATAAAAGGAATTGCAACACAATAAATAAGAATTATGTGAAAAGATATAAAATTTTGAAAAGTGTTCAAAAAAAGAAATTTCAAATATGAAAGATTTCAGAAAGTTTATTTCAATAAATAATCATATAGATTCTAAATATTTAGAAAAAAAAAAGTTCATTACAGAACATTTACAATTCCATCACAGGTGATAATGTGTATCGTATATTAGTAAAAACTGAATAACCAAATAAGACATTGCATGAATAATGTCTTTATGAAGAAATTCATTGTAAAAAGGGAATTAATGCCAATTTCATTTAAAGGATCATCCCAATCAGACAGAATTATCTTTCAATAAAATTATAGATAAAGTACAAATAAATTTATACTAATAATACAGTGATCTAAAACTATAGAAAAATAGTAAAATACATATAGAAATCTTCTATTAAAGTTTAAATACTAGTTTTGATATATCAAAACGTAAATGACAATATTAAACAGAACAGATGCATAATGTACTTGATAATTTGTACAACATGCTAAATGAATGTGTATACTCATGAGATGCTAACCATGTTTTACTGAAATTAGGAAAATAGCAATTAATTGAAACAATTATTAGTAAAAAAAAAATTCAATATAACAAGAATAAAATTAATTTCTTCTCATAAACAAATATCTTCCACTTTAAAAAATTATAAATGTAGCAATAACAAATTTATTTTATCCGTTTACTATAATAAAAAGTATTTTTATTTATATAAAATAATTATAAGATTTAAAAATTGCTAATTAAAAAAAATTTTAACAAAAAGAATTTTTGTTCTTATTCTTAAATTATTCAAATTTTGATACTTTTCAATTTTCAGTAATAATTTCTTCAATAGCACCAAGTGGCTGCAGTAGCCTAGTAGTCATGGTTTCGGATTCGTGGCCAGCGGTTTTCGGACAGTTGCGGGTTTGTCCTTGGCAGCTAAAGACCCGCCGTGTAGTCGGGGCTAATACACATCAAATCTGTCTTTGGCCCAAAGTCCTCCAGTTGGCGTGATGTGAAAAATAAGGGGGAGTTCAGGTATCATCCTCGTCACTTGACCGAGGCTCAAAATGATAAGGTCCGTCGCCATTAGCTGTCGTGTTGCTTCTAGTGTGACGTTAATGAAAGCTAAACTAAACTAAAATCAATAGCACCAAAAAAATACCAATTCCTGGAATATTTACAATTTAAAATCAATTCAACTGGAATATTAAAAAAAAATCAAAAGAATCACATTTGTTATTTACTTGAAAAAAGTCATTTGAAATCCACTTCTTGATTCTGTGTAAAATGGTTCAGGTCCCACCATTATTTCTTCCATGCAGCTCTGCTGTATAGTGGAAATCATGTCTTTTATTTTAACCACCATTTCTTTAGCCTAAAAAGTATACCTATTATTTAGAATACATGCAGAGAGTTAATAGTAATGTTAAGCTATTAACATTTGTTTAAACAATTCCTTAATGACTGAAAATGAGTCTTAATTTATATTTTGCAAAAAATATGATTGTAAATATTCATTCAGAAGAAAATAACATTTAAAATTTGATATTCTAAGTAATCACATTTTAAATATCAAGAAATACTTATGCAAATATATTTTTAAAAAAGGATATTTAAATAACTAAAATTATTCAGATACACATATTTAAATAAAATTTATTCAAAATTATTAAATATTTTTAAATGCTTATATATTATATAAGATATAGAAATTAGTAATTGAAAAATACCAAATTCTTAGTCACGGTACACAGACTCTATCTCTCTTTGTATATATGTGTGAACTGATATATTTGTATACACACAATTGAATTACAATAACAGATACTTTAAATTTTAAGATTGCAAATTTGCAATGTATGGTTCTAAGAATCTGAGCTTTTAAATAATTTTTTTTAAAAAGTTTCTTTTTAATATCTTTGAAAGCATCCAAGACAAATATTGAAAATGTTAATATATATATATATATATTCATCAAACAAGGTGTAGTAAGCAAAATTTTGCAATGTAAGTACAAAATTGAAATTGGATATTCCGAAAGACAATAAACAAAACATTAACATGTAAATGCCTAATACATTGTAATAAATTAAATACAGTATATTAAATTTTTCATATATTATTCTTTTTATCAAAATAATAATCATGAGATATTTCTGACAAATATTTAAATTAATTACTCATAATTTTTTTAACAAATGTATGAAACACAATTACCAAAACATAAAATCAAAAATATTTAATATCTTTGAATAAAATAGAATTGATAGTTATTAAAAAATTTCATTTCACACACAATATTTTCATTAAAACTCATACTTTATTTTTCTAAAAATCAGCAGTTGAAAGATACCCAATTATACAATTTTCAGATCAGGATTTGACAGATTAATTTAATTATACAATGAGGGTTAATAACAAATAATCATAATTTAAAGCACATTTTTTAAGCTAATATTATGATCATATATTTTAAAAATAAATTTATGTGGATTAGAAAAATTCAATACAGAAGAAACATACTTCACTTGACTGATCTTCCTTTGCTGCTTCCACTGCTCTGTCTCGCAGATGTAACTGAACTTCAGTCCGATTTCCCTCAACTATAAATAAAAAATATATCAAATCCCTTATGAAAATTTTAGTTTCAAATATTTTTACAAGTGCAAAAAATATCTTGTAGAAGTATACATCAATGTATATTTATATAAGTTCATCATTTACCAAAGAATGCTGAATACTCATACTGATAATTCAATTATTTGTTTAATATTTCATACTTTTACCCTCATAAATCTTTTAAACTAATTAAACTGTTTAGATGTTTTTTTAAAAATTTAAGTATAAATTCTAAATGTAATTCAATTTATATAAATATTATTTCACTACACACAAGAAATTTAAATTAGTTATAATTATTCAAAATAATTTTAATTATTTTGATAAGTAATACTTAATTTACTTTAACAAATTTTAAATTTCATAATTATACACATAATTACTACTAAATGCTACAATAGTTAGTTTTGAAACATGGGTTAGAAAACTTAGTTTAATAATTAATAACAAAATTATAATATGCTAGTTATTAATAATTCAAACATTTATTAAAACGAAATAAAAAAAATCTGAAAAATATTGACCTCTCATTATTATCATCAAATTACTATTTCTATAAATTTGATCCCATAAAATTAGAATTTATCACATGAATTTCAGAAGTTTAAAAAAATTAGAGGATATATATTTAAGTTAAATAATAAATCTAATCAATATATTACCGTAAAAAATAAAGTAATTTGGCTCAGTGGCATTGTAATCTAATTCTTCTTCAGCTCTCTTTATTTCACCCGGTAGAAAATTGCCACCAATGTTTGACTCTGCTAGAGACTATTCAAAAAAATGGAATTAAAATATTTTTTCAGAGTAATATATTTAGAAATTAAGCCTTTTTTAAAGAAACTACTGCTATTATATGTACATGACCAAACAAATTGAATATAGTCTACCCAAACTATGCTATGAAATTATGGTTATCAATCTAAAAAAATATTTTGTAAGACATGTGCAGCCTTTCTGCTTATTTGCAATATCTAGAAGGCATTTCCATTTCTTAAGAAATATTTCTTATTACCATTGTAATTACACTCAATTTTATCTAGCTGAGAATAGCATAACAAAAATTGATTTTTTTTTTACAGTTTGTCACCGGAAATATAATTTAGGTCAAATTAATTAAATCTTAATCATAATTTTTGAACTGCTTAATAATTTCAACAGAATTATTACTATATATATATATGTATCTAGTAATATTGCACTATAGCATTAATGTAACAATATATGTGTGTATATCACTATAACACTAATTTCTTTGGCAAACCAAATCTAAGATATTATACTTATTACTCAAATATTCTAACAATGACACAAAATTATAAAAAAAAATTTAAATTGTCGGGTTTTTCTATTTAAAAAGTGTTTTTTTATTTTTTCAAGCAATGTTTAGTACTGAAAATTTTTCTGGTGGTAACCTTATATTAAATACGTATAAGTTCAAATGAAAGCAAAAAAAGTGTACCATTTTTTTCTTTAAAAACTAATTGAAAAACATTTTTAGAATAAAGAAATAGATGCTGAATTGAAAGACTGTCAAAAAAATAATTGTTTTACAGAAGTAAAACATATTATTCAACTAAACCTTATAACTGGAAAAATACTCTAAGAAAAAGAAAAAAAGAAAAAAAAGGCAGTGTAGACTGTATTTACTAATGATTATGAGGAAATAAACTTATGAATATTGCATTCTGATACAGTAAAAAAATTATATAATTACAAACTGAATAAAATTTTTAAATAAATATAATAAGAATTACAGATATTTATATTTAAAAAAAAGAAACATTTATTAGAAACATAACATTTACTTTTATAAAATGCAGTTTATAAATAAAATGAATTGGCTTTTTAAATTCATATTGATTTTTGTAGCTTTTTAGATTGTTCTAAAAATATAATTAAAAGTTGAAACATTCTCTTCAAATTTGAAAATATGTACATACATTCAATTAATGAATAACTTTCAATCTAGTTACATATAGATACACATAAGCAAGATTTGAATTATGTAAAGACTTATTTACTCCAGCAATGGTATCAGCCAGATTTCCAAACTGACTGAAAACGATTTTTTTATCCTCTGGATGAGGAGTATCAGTGATATTTATTATTTGAAACATATTTTCCATTCCCCTCATTATTTTCAGCTGAAAAGAAAATTTCTATAATAAGTATAAACTCAGATAATATGATTTATATCAACAAATTTATTAAAATTTTAAACATATGCTTCAATATTTTCGTTATATGAATTATTAATTTTTCTTGCAAGTGTGATATTTATAAATATAAATAAAATCTTTGGTTGTTACACTTAAAAAGAAATTTTCATCAAAGCATACATTAAAAGAATATTGAAATACAGGTTAAATTATGTTTAATTAACATTAAACTAAAAACATGGTTCTGAGATGACAGGAAGCTAAAATATCACAAATTAAATACAATTCATTTAAAAAATCAATTCAAAGCCATATTTTCTTCATGAAATGATTAAATGTTCACAATGATACTTTTACTAGTAACAAAAAGTAAATAATTGCACTTAAAAAACAGTAACAAATTATTAAAAAATACAGTTAATTTGCAAAACAAATATTATTTCAAGAAGAATTTCATCAAAAACTTGAATGGGAGAGAAGACCTTTTAAGGTTTCAAAGTTTACTTTCAGAATGATCAAGATTATATGTTTGTAAAATGTAATACTTTTAATTTATTTTATAATCATTATTTTAAAAATGTATTTTAAAAATATAATATTTAATAAATGCACACATATTAACATAATATATTAAATAACTTAAATTTTAAAAGTATATTAGTAATTAAAAATAACACAGTTCAACTTACAAATAATAAATTTTTATAAAGGAACTGAAATTTTACATCATCCATTATCTAAGTTGAAAGTCATCATTAAAATATTTTTTTTTTTGATTTCTATGCAGAAACAAAATTAATTTTTGTAAAGTATATTTTTGGCTAAAAAACTACAGAAACATACATAGATCATAATAATTTTTATATCTCCATAAAAAGTATAGTTTTAAAAATAACCGTTTAAAAATAACAGTTAATTAAATTTGAGCATAATACAAACAATTAAGAAACACTAAAAAAGTTTCATTGATTTGTTACAAACAGCTTCATTTTATATGAGATTTAAAAGAAAAAAGTTAACACTATTATTGATAGTACTTGTGATTTCATTTATCAAGATGAAAATTGTGTGTGTGTTTTTCATCATTTTATTTAAAAAACAGCATTTACTTTTCCAGATAAATCTGTTGGTCCATTATCTGCTACAGCACTTAATGCTCCACCAAATATTTCAGCATCAGGAAGAGCTTCCATGGGCAATCTTAGCAATCTAGTAATTTCTCTGTTTTTAACCTGTTAAAAAACAGAAGGAAAAAAAAAATTACGATATAAATTCATTTTAAGAATAATGTATAGTACCATGTAGAAAAGATATTTGGCATTGTTTGATTGACACATTCTTAATAATATGTAAGTTGTAGTGAGGTCTGAGAGTATGATATGGTTTAATCAAAATGTTATAAAAGGATATGCTTATTAAAAGTTGTCTTGAGTGAATTTTTTACAGCTAAGCTCATACAGTAGTAATAATATAACGTCTGATAAAAAAATGTTCAGCTATGTAACTTCCCAAAAACTATAATATTCAATGATTATTACTTATATTTCCTGCAATTTAATTAAGAATTAAAAATTCTGAAACATATTTACATACACACAAAAATTAATTTCTTTCTTATCAGAAGCTTTTTGTGCTCTTAATTAAAATTAACAGGGAAAACATATGAATAATCTCCAGTTTACCAAAAGAGAATAACAAAAAACTAATTAATATGGGTACAATTTTAAATCTGTGAATCTTTTTACTGACCCCATTTTTTGCAGCAGATAATCTCTAAAATCACTACACAAATAGAGACTCTTAGGAGGAAAGCGTTTGTTTGAAGCTCAATATTCAAGTTTTAAAAAGTTAAACTTTCTTTAATATTTATTTTTAGGTAAACATGAACACAACAATTCAGTAATGATTTTTGAATATTCATAAAAAATAATTTTGCTAGGGTTTTCAGGAAATCAAGTATTGTAAAAACAAGACATAAGGTTAAAGGCAAAGAGTTAACACTTTTCTTTTAATATTTCTCAACTAATGGTATTAATAAAATACCTCTGCATCACGGTCCATCTGTCGCTCCATTACTTCCCTAAGTTCTTCTCGAATCTCATCTCTGGCTTGTGGTGTATAGTAACTACTGTCAATCCCATCTAATTCTAGATACTCATGCCATCGCATGTCAATAGCATGTTCACTAACATCATCTTGAAAAATAAATAAAGACAAGTAGAAAATACATTCAAAATAGAAATTTAAAAACCTCCAAAATGATTTTTAAAAATTTGTAATTTTCAAAAACCTTTCAAAAGTTTTGGTATTAGGGTTATCTGATTTAACCTATTTGGTTAAACCTTCTTTATAAGTATCTCCTTAGAGAATTTCATACTTTCATATAGATCAAAGAGGATTTTTTAACACTATATTTCATTATCGTTATTTTATTACATTTCACAATATTTATGAAATTTGACACTTAATTAGATTCAAAACAATTCATAAAATATTTGAAGTAAATTTCTCAGTATAACCAAATATCCATAATAAATTCACAGATATGTATTTAAAATTCTCAAATCATAATTATGATTATCTGAACTTAAAAAGATAAAGAACATTTTTATTCAGAAAACAATCAAAAAATTTTGAGGAACAATTATTGCAAGAAACAAATACAACAAAGAATCATCTCATAATGCACACATCATGATTAAAGTTACATTCACAAATATTTATTGTTATTGTTCTCTGAGTTGACATTTAATTAAATATTGTTTTTTTAAAAATCAAACTTTATATGTTTAAAATCAGCACTATTAATTTTAAAAATACTTTCAATAAAATTGAAGCTATCAGTGAAAAAAAAATTTATTTACCAAAATCTCCATGTCTGTTCCTCAGTCTTCTATATTCCATCAGTATTGAATTTTTCGCAATTATTATTTGAGAAGCTAATGCCATTTTGCCTTCAGCCAAAGCTTTATCAAAATATCTCTGATTATCATATTCCTCAAGTTCCTCTTCAGTTGGCAGGCCAGTCTAAATTAAATTGACAATATTTCATAACATGGTAAAACCTCGTTAAATCAAACTACCTGGAGTCAAGGTTAACCACTGAATGTGAAAAAGTGAAATTAAATAAAATATTCTTACAGAAAATCTCCATAAGACAAGTAGAAAACAGATTGAACAAACAGATCATGAATCATGTTTACAGAGGATAAAGATGTCGACTTTGATACATCTTTACCTTCTGTAAATAAAATAGAAATGCTCTCATAGTTGTTTTATTGCACTTTCAACATTTAGATTATGTAGTATCACATTCCATTTGTCACTACTGATAACAAGTGTAATCAAGTTTTTGTTGACTTTGTGCAGAATATATGTAAAATCCATTCTTTTTTTTTTCCTTCCATATATTCATAGCTAGTAGCAGATTTTAGTAAAGTAAATTTTTCAAAATATGTAAATGAAAGAAATAAATGTTATTACGAAAATTTACAGATCGCTTTTCAAATTTAAAAAAAAAAAAAATCTTGGTGCAGACCAATCCAGATTATCTGAAAATCCAACTTAACAAGTTTGTACTATATATATCATTACAAAAGTAAATATATTTTTAACGCAATTTGATTTCCATACACTGTGCCTATATATAATAAAACCTGAATTTAAAATGTAAATAGGAATACAATCACTTGTTTTATTAAGAATAAATGGAAATGAAACAAATCAACTTTGCTCATTATATTTATTGGATATGATTGCTAGAAGATCATAAGACAACCAGCTAGAATTTTTGTGAAATTGCAGGAGTAAATTTCAAATCAAATAAAAAAAGGTAAAATACATTTATTTTAACATAAATTTGGTAGTAACACATATATATTAATTGAATTTATTTTTCTAACTTCATAGAAAAAAACATTCGTAATCACAAAATATTTCAAAATAAATCAAAAAAATATCACCCTGCTTGTGGCAAATGTGATTTTCTGTATTTTTTAGATAATGTATGAACAGTAAAAATATACTTTACTGAAAAATTAGCAGCACTGTACATCGTAACAGCTCCTAAATGATCTTGTATAGAGCACCAAATTTCAAGATCGCCAAATGGCAATACAACCAAAACTTTGGTTTTCATGCCATATGAGAGACGCAGGGTTTCATTGTTATATTTCACTATAAAGAAACACATTCTGTACTTAAGAAAAAAAACAACAACATAAATTTAATGTCAATGTTACTATTGAAAAAATATGAATTATTCCATCTTATACAAAGACAAAATTAGAAAATTTTTGAAAGGTTTTTCCCTTATTCTTTTCTGGCATAAAAATACAATCCCCAAAGACATATTCATAATAACTCAGCAATTACAATCTACAAATTAAAGCATATATTTAATATTTAGAATGATATTGGCTCAATACTGAATGAATGGCCAAAAAATAAAACACTCACACATAAAAAGAATAATGTTAGTATAATTGTCTATTAGGTAAAGAATTGGCAATTTCCAGACAAAGATAATGCTTATTGTTCCAGTATTTATGAGTGTAATAACATCATTCAATTAAATAAAAAATGCATTTATACGAGTTTAAATAATGTTGTACACATTTTTAATACATATATGTACAATGCAATATCCAAAGTAGTAAAGAAATACCAATAACTACAGAGAAGATCTACGAATCCACACCTTAAGAAATTAAAAACAAAAGGTTAATATCTTCTTTTTAAGTTTATTCTGGTAACAAGGTAAAGATTGATAAGTAAGTGTTTGATTTAATCAAAAAGTAAGTTAAGAGAATCATCAGAAAAATGTACAATGTTGAAGCTGAGTTGTTCAAATAATTCTTTAGAAATACATACATCAATACACACTAGAGGGAGAGAATAAAAACAAATTTTCTAGGATATGTCTTCACCTTTCCCCATCCTTTTTAGGTATTTTACAAAATTTTTGGCAACAAACACAAATTTTTTAAAAAAAATTAGAGTTACTAGAATGTTGTAAGAAGACATATGTAAATAGTTAAACAAATGTCTACATATTGTTATAAAAAAAAAACTTAACAGTTTTATTAATAATTCATATTTATGTATTATATATAGTGTATTTCAAAGAACAAAACTAATTTGATATAATATGAAACTCAAATTTAACAATAATCCTCGAGTAGTAGGCAATCAAACAATACTTCACATCCTGGAGCATGTGAGACTATTATCAGTAAGCTTTTAAATTGTCAATAAATATATATATAACAATATCATATACAAATGGGGGGGGATCTTTTTATTCACCATAAATGCTGTAATCTTCAATTTCATGTTCTTCCTCATCTTCCCATCCAGAGAACTGAATCATGAAGAAATCCAGTAAAGCCATGCCAGAGGAAGCATTAATGCTGCATTTCCCATTTTCTGGTGGATGATTGATTATCAGAAAAAGAGATGAAATTCCACTGGGTACATTAGAATCTGGTATTATTCCAGTCACCTCCACAAGAAACACATTTACATCAGGGTTTTCTGTATATAGGCTCTGATTCAACCCCATTCTGTCAAAATCCACTGTAGCAAAACAGATACCAAATCATTTAAGTATTTTTAAAAAACATAATAATGAAGCATATAAGTTTTAAAAAAGAAGTTTCAGTTTTCATGGAAAATTTAAGGAAAATGTTTTATACTGAGAGAGAATAAAAATTACAACTATGGAAATAAAAATTTCCATATATATAAATCATATATTTTTCAAAAACTGTTTTTAGTTTAGTTTTTGTTTTTATTAAAATTGCACTAAAAGCAACATGAGGGCTATTGACGATGGACTTCGTAATTTTGAACCTTGGTCAAGTGATGAGGACGACACCTGAGCTAGCGCTCCCCTCTCCTAACTTCCACAAAATGCCAACAGGAGGACTTAGGCCCAAACAGATTTAAAGTGCACCAGCGCCAGCTACATGGTGGGTCTTAAGAGTCCAAGGATTGAACCCATGACTGAATGAAAAACACCAGCCAACAATCCGAAACCTGACCATTAGGCTTTCGTGGCCACTTTCAAAAACTGTAATCATATTTAAGAGTAATATATGCTGTTGTGGTAGCCAAGTAAGCATGGTTTGGAGTTCATGACCAACATTGTTTATGTTGAATCATGGTTTTGATGAGATTGTGTATGTTTGTTAACATTGCACTGAGAAGCAACACAAGGGTTTTTGGTGATGATCCTCATAATTTTCAATCAAGGACGAGATCAACATCTAAAAAGGAACCTTTTTCTCCAAACTTCCACATCGTGCTAAAAGAAGGACTTGTAACACGATAACTTTAACATGCATTAGCTCCGCTACATTTTGGGTCATTTGATGGCATCAGGACTCGAACCCAGAACTCCATGAAAACAATGCTAACCAAGAATCCGCAACTATGACTACCAGGCTATTATGAAATAATCGTGGGTTTGAGTGTTGTGATTCCACTTAAAATTAATAATTCCAATAAACATGCACTTTAAACAGAATCAATAACATTTCTAACTTAAATGCCAGCTATTATTCCCTCAAATATAATTACAGTGCATTACGAAATTATGAGACCACTAATGAATTAGCACATTTCTGAAAACATAAAATACAAATTCTTAGTGTGTACATTTAAAATGGATCAGGAAACATTTTCTGTATTAATGACAACTTTAAAATTAATTTAAATTTTATTAAGATTGGTTCATTTTTTTAAAGATTCAGTAAAATGTCTATTAAGAAATTATAAGACTACCTGACAATAAGAAAGTGTAAGACTGCCTGAGAAAATTAACACATTATATGTCCCATCAGAATCATTACAAAATGTGAGAAACAAAGGTGCAGATTTTGGTTGTATTATACACCATTAATTTGAAGATGCTGTGGGGTAAAGAGTTATCTCAGAGTGAAGTGAGAAAAATTTTATTTGATAAGGGTACTGGTAAATCTAAAAGAAAAATAGTTAGGTTAAGGAAACATTCTAAAACTTTTATTCACAATGTCAAGGTTAGAAAAGACGATTGAAGCAAAATAAAACGATCTGGAAGAAAAAGAATTTTCACTTCATGGGATTCAAATTTTTTGACTTTCAATTTGTACAATATCGGAAACATTAATTTAAATGAAGAAAACACCAAAGTTATTGAAACATCATTGAAAAGCAAGACTCAAATGGGCTAAAAATGTCATGTCATGGAACAATGAGTGGAAACAAATATTTTCTTATGAAAAGAAATTTAACCATGATGATCCGGATGTCTAATAACACTATTGGCAGTTCTTGAGGAAGAAAACAAAAGAATTTTTAGTTAACAACTGGGGAAAGGATCTGTAATGGTTTGGGAAGTCTTTAGTCATGATGGATTGTGTGATTCACAGCGAATTTCAGGCGGTGTGGACTTGCACATTATCAAGCTATGCTGTATAATCCTCTGATCTATTTGAGACCTTTATTAGGTGGTGCTAACTGGATATTTCAGCAGGACAATGCTTCTTGCCATACATCTAAATCCACCTAGGAACAGTTTTAAAAAAATTAATGTTTTGCTATGTTGGAATCCAGACTTGAACTCCATGGAAGACCTTTGGGGTACATTATGTCACAAAATTTATGCTAATAATACACAACTTTCATCAGCCCAAGAATTGGAAGTAGCTTTAGTAAAAGGATGGCATAATGTTTCTGAAGTTGAACTTAACTACTTGGTCATTTCAATGAAAAATAGATTGTTTGAGATTATTTTGAAAAATGGAGAACCAATATCAATTTAATTTTCACTTTTTTTAAAAAATAAGTAGTTTAATAATATGTTTATAGTGAGTTTTCATTTATTTCTAATATTTTTGTTAACTTAATCATTTACTACATTCGTCAAAAATATTTAAACCTAATAAGAATAAATATGTTGTAATAATATATTTCAGTTATTTAAATTATATTTGAAACTCTTATTTATTTTATGATTTTCAAAATTAAAATGGTCTAATAATTTCTTAATGGATTGTATATTAATACATTTAATGATGATTCCCTGAAAAAAAAATGGTAATCTATATATCATTTATTTTATGCGATTATATCTTTAAGTATTTAAAGAAAATGTAGCTCAAAAGAAGATTGGTTTGGTTGGTTTTATTAATGTCCCACTAGAAACAACACAAGGGCTATTGGCAATGGACCTCGTAATTTTGAGCCTCGGTCAAGTAACAAGGACGACACCTGAGCTGGCATCTCTCTCTCGTAACTTCCACTTCAATGGAAGGACTTTAGGCCTCGAAAGATTTAACATGCATCAACCCCAGATACACTGCGGGTGTTTAGTGGTCATAAAGTACGAACCTATGACAACAAAAACCACCTGCTGTGAGTCCGCGACAATGATCACACCGCTACTGCAGACATGATCAAAAGATGACAAAGATTTTTATCCCATTAAATGTGAGTTTAAATTGCAATCAAGCATTTATTTGAATCACTTTATGTATGCATAAATAACTGTTTATTACAAAAACTTAAAATTTGCTTATGCTTATTTTTGAATTTTATGGCAATAACAAAATAAAAACAAAGAATAAATATGCTCACTATTAAAAAGTGGGAATTATTAATTTGATTAATTGCAAACTAAAATTATTGATTGGATTGAGAGCTAAGTTCTGCATTGGCTATTATGCTGTGAATCTATGAAATGTGAAAACAGAGTTTCCAGATTTAACAATAAAACCATATAATGAACTTAGCTAACCATATAATACAGTATTGATAAAAATATAACTGAATAAAAGGCAAAAACAATAAGATTTTCAAGTGAAATTATTCTCATTTATGCAGAGGTAGTTGTTGAGGAGAAGCCGACATTATTCTATTTAAATTTCAACCGCCCCTTCACCCCATAATACCTTCACTCGTTTACCAAGTTAATGCATTTAAAATTTAAAAATTTAGTAGCTTCCTTAATATAAAAAAATTTAAACAACATTTTTTTCATAAGCAGAAGAAAACTTGATGAATCATAGTCAAGTTTAAATCCTCAATAAAATTCCAAATATAATGTGAGTGCTATTTTTTTAAATTAAATTTAATTTTTTACACTTAATTTTTTTAAAAAAAGAAGTCACTTCATATTCTCCCATCTCATTAAATTACAAGTGAACAATATTACCACGTTAGTACCCAAATTGAGGAGCAAAAAAGTTTTGCAAAAATTCTTTAACCCCTTGTCAGTGTCACCTGAATCCAGTTCGGGCAACTACTATGTGCAGAATTTATGATGCCTGATTTGAATTCGGGAAGGAGAAAAATTAACGTTTCTATTTTGTGAAGCCCTAGCTGAGTTCGTTTCTACTTTAGGATACTTAATCCACTATTTTCCTAATAGATGGCATTAGTGAACCTCGTTTTTCACTGATTACGACTTCAGTCGAGGGAGGGAAAATGTGGGTGCTGTCAGATAAATTATAACACACTTGGATTGATAATCAAAGGCAGAGTTTTGCTTTCTCGTTTAGTTTTAGTTTCGGTTGTTTTTCAGTAAGTTTTTTTTTTGCAAATAATTTTCTTTTTTTTGGCAAAGTCCGATTCAGACACTGATGTGGAGTACAGTTTAGGTATTTTTAATTAATTAGGTATTAATTTTAATTAATTAATGTGTATATTTAAAACTTTATTTTTGTAATCAGAAACCATTTTCTAACTTTTATAATAATATAAAGAACAAAATTAAACAGTCAAAAAAAATTCCATTTTGGGTCCATTTTTCTGAAATTGGGTTCATTTTTGTCACAGTTAAGGGATAATTAGATTAGGGATTAGTTAAAGATAAATTTTGGGAAGCAAATTCTTGATGGGAGATATTTAATTGAATTTCCGATCAATTTCAGATATTGCAAGGTTTATCATAGTATTTAACAAAATTTTTCTTTTGATGATACCAGAACACACCTAATGAATCTACACTTATGATAATATAGTTATGGTTGGAAAATGTTCAGGTGTCATTAATTGTAAAGATTATTAAAGTTAATGCAATGATGATTACAAATGTATTTTGTAGATTGAAAATGACTTTAATAAAATTGGAGTTGAAAGCATAGTTAAAATTAGTAAGTCAAAAAAACAAGCTTAGAAAGTATCATAAAGGCCATAAAGTTAATATTAATCCCATATTAAATATTATATAATTATATCCCATATTAAAATTGAATAAATAAGCTTAAAGTGAACATATAGACCAGTAAAGAATTTGCTAATTACTTTTTGTTGTTTAAACAGAATAAAGATATGTGGCTTGTTTTGCTCTGATAAGTAGGGAGGTAATGTTACATGAAGGTAAATAAATTGCACCAATAAAAAATTGCTACAAGTTATCCAACCTCTTTTTTTTTGTAAAGCATCATTTCTTCATGGTCAATCTACCTCCATCTTTGAATTCCCCTTTAAACATGTCATAAGACATAAATGTGTTTCTTGTCACTTTTGTTGTAATGCTCACAAACTCATGCACATACAAATTATTGCTAGAAATTACTTAAAGATGAAGCTGTCTAGTATCAAATTTATGCAGATAAAGATGACCATTTGGAGTATCGTACCATAAGGACCATGTTAAAAAATTTTGAAAAACCATTCTTACAAAACTTTTATGATACTCCCTTACCATTGATGCCTAACAAAAGTTTATCTTTTTTAATGTTCAATCCAACACTGCTTTTCACATGAACAAATATTGCAGAAAAAACACTGAACACATAGCAGATTGATGTGCCAGAAAATTTTAGATTAACATGCTGTGCCCACAAACTACCACAAAGCTTACACTTTGATAAGTGCTGCTGCAGCCACCCTCTATGTCTAGCCACTTTTGTACATGCAGCTCTCTAAACTACAGGTAGAACTTCCCCAGCTTGTAAGAGAACCATTAAGAAAAACAAAAAATTTCTAACAGTATCATTATGCAAAGCAATCCTGATTTGCACTTCAAGAAATTATATATATATATTTATATTCTAAACGCAACATACCAAGAAGTGAAACTTTTTTTTTTTTTTGCAGAAAATGATTGAGCTTATCGAACTAAACAATGGTTAGACAGAAATAAATAAGTGTTTAAAATTTTAAGAACATATGGAAAAGAACTAACATTAACTTTTTTGCAATAAAAATGAACAAAATTAGTAGTTATTTCTTTATCAACATTATCATATCACACTTGCAAAAAACTGAGGCTATCTTTAGAGTTATGACCCCCCACCAAAAAAAAAAAAATTATTTTTCTTCAAACTTTTTTTGAATTCTGATTCCTTCTCATTACAGAAATCTACATTAATGTATGTGAAGCTTTTTAAATTAGATATTAAATTGTTTGATATAATTAATTCAATGAAAATATAAAATGACTATACTTTTAACACACTTTTCCCAATTTTCTATAGGAGTTCTTTCCCAAGTTTTTAAGTTCGAGGCATAAACATTCCATTCATATTGCAAAGATCCATTGCCACAATCTTGAATACATTCGACTCTTAGAGGAATCCATGCATTTGGATTAATGTACAGCCCTTGCAAATCAGGAAAACATGCAATCCTTTTCTCACACCTTAAGAAGAGAGAGAAATATATCAGTATTTTAATACAAAATACAAAAAAGTAAAGTATAGAAGCATTTTCAAAATCAGAAATATGTGTCATTAAAGACTATTCAAACAATAAATTTACATTAAAAAATCTATTTTTACTCAGTTCCACAGTTTTATGGGGGGAATTCTGCAAATGAAAATTTTACAAAATACACAAGTTAACAATTATATTCTCTCAAAAATTTTAATTAGCTTTAAACAAATTTTAAATAAAAAAAAAACATGTAAGCAGTTGTTAAGTAAAGCATTTTTATATATAAAAAAAACATATAATTAATCATCTAATTACATTTCAAGGGTTAATATTTCACTTTTTTTTTTTAAATTTCAGAAAAGTAAAAATTACATTTTTGAAACAAAACAGAAAGAAAAAAAATTTCACAGCTGAGATAATGAAATTCATATATAAGGTATGTAGTATAAATTAGACACAATTTAAAATTTAAAAAAATTTGAGAATGTAAGCAATTTATGGAGATTTATTTTGAATCATTTTATTAACTGATAGAAATATCTGTGGTACAATCAAAAATACTTGTTATTAATAATATTCTCTTTTCTTTTTCCTTTCAGTAATTATTAAAAATTCATTTATTAAAACAGCTGTCACTAAATATTCTCTCAAAAATGTAACAAAATAACTAAAACACTATTCAGAATATTCAGTGATATGTATATAATTCTTACATAAACAACATTTTTATTAAATATCAAATTATAATTTCATTTTTATATTAAATTTCAGCTAGTGTTGGAATTTTAAAAATTACATAAGGGAGAATCACTACTTATTCAGAACTTAAGTTGAAAAATTTCAAATAAAATATTTAAAAACATAAATTCAGAAACTTGGTGCATTAATGCTGGTGCTATTCACCTTTTATATTTAATCTAAATAAAACAGTTTCTTACATCACTCTAAGGCTTGGTGGGCGTTCCTCAAGAACTTTTATCAAAAGTTGACCTTCTGTAACTTTCTCATCTTTCTTAATAACAGCAGAAATTTTATAAGTTGCTCCCCACGTCCAAAACGTATTACTGTTGAGTTCATAATCTGATGATCCAATTTCTATCAAACCTAAAATATTTTGAAAAGCAAACAAATATGTCAAATAAGATAAGATGTTTTTGGATTTGGTGTCACATAATAGCACATTTCACCCAATATTTCAATAAAACTTTTTAATTAAAATTAACTTAAAAAGTTTAACCAGTTTCAAAATGTAAACATTTACATACAATAAAGAAATTCTCATGCCCTGAAGTATTGAAAGATATATTCATATATTACTAAAAAATCAGAAGAGAATTATTCTCACTTGAAAATCATGTATTTTTATTGAAACATGTACAGTAAAAACAAACTATACATGTACTGAATAAACACGATACTTTAATCCCGCGGTGGTCAAACATGGTGCAATGGATAATTACAAGTGTTACTTCAATTAGTACTGAATGAGCCATCATGATAACTCAGAACTAATTGAAATTCTGAAGCAGAGTTTTTGCATGATTCCATAGTTATCTTTATCAAGCTATAGCACATTATCAAGCTATAGCACAAACTATAGCACATTATCAAGCTATAGCACATTATCAAGCTATAGCACATTATCAAGCTATAGCACAAACTATAGCACACGTACAGCGATTACCATTTCGTAAAGGTCATTCCTGACTATTGCAGATTGATGGTTCATTAAACGGGGGCAAAAATTAGTCATTTTAACTGTGTGGTTAAGTTATTCTTTTTTCTTTCCTAGGAAAAGCAAATTATATCATATCTATTTAACAATCCCTAACCATGAACATAAGATAGTATAAACAGAGCTCGAGTTATATGGTACATCTAAACTTGTCTGTCAAAAAATTGGTGCATGGTTGCCCACCTCTGCTTTAATCAAAATAAAATAATTACAATCTGAATTACTTAATAACATAATAGACTTGAGGTAAAGATACACATTGAGGCAGTTGAGTTAGAAGTTAAGAATTTGTAAAATCACCATAGACTACTAAACCTCCACAAAATAACAGAGGCTGATGAACCTTCCACTTTATTGGGTCTTACAGACAATGAAAGGCATAATTTGAGGGAGCACTGTGTCAGATCAAGTGGCATCTTTATGCTTTGGCAGAGATTTTCAGCTTTGAAATCTAATAAATTTTTTGCAAACTTAATTAAAACAAAAGCAACAAGCCTTTTAATTGGAGCCTTTTTTCCTTAATGGTTATACATTTAAACAGGAAAAAATACTTTTTAAATATTTCAATTCAATTGTTTAATCAAAATTATAAGAAATCTTGAATAAATAACAAAGTTGAGAAGAGAAGAAAAAGAATGATGAAAATTGACAAAGCTTAGAAAAAAAGTAAAGGTTAGATACATGATATTACATTATCTGTACTTTTATACAAATTTTGAGACAACAATGAAATGCAATATTAACTAAATGGATTTTCATTAGAAAGCATGAATGTTTCATATTCACTCTCATATTATATCATTCTTTATACATAGATTACAAAAAACCATTTATTATTATTTGTATTCATATTTACAGTTACTTTCCTCAGATTAATGCTAGGTAATGGCAGTTTTCACCTAAGACAACAAAAATGATTTTACACATAAAACTTGACACTTTTGTTATTATTTAATAGTTTATCACATTACTTATAGTAGAACATTTCTCCTTTCCATTAGAAGGATGTGTGTATGTTATAGCATGTAAATAGGGGAAGAAAAAAAAACTTTTCTGTATTTGACAATGTTTTTCCTCTGTGGCCTTTTTATTCATTACTGTCATAAAGTTTCATTGACAACATGCATTGGTGCTATTTTCCTAATACCGCACTAAGCAAAAAACAGGCAGTTCTATACAGGATGACTTTATACAAAAAAATTAATTTAAAAAAAATTGGTATATTTACCTGGTCCTTTCCCAAAACAACCACCTTTATCATCATTTTCATTAATACTTGATCTATCTTTTATAGGCTTAGAAGGATTGCCCTGATCATATTCATATTTTCCTAATGTTGTGAGACTCTCGTTTTTATCAGAGCGTATACAGAACCAAGTGACTTCATAATTCTGATAATAATAAAAAAAATTATTAAAAAGTTTTATTGAAAAACTTTTCTTATTATGTGCAGAAATTTAATATTATTTCCAGAAGAAATGAAATGAGCTTTACACACAGAAATACAACTGCATTTCTGTGCATAAAGTTTAAATTTTCAGTGGCTGCAGCTTTTCTACTGATGTAGCACATATGAGCACTTTAAAAAATATATTTTTTAAGATGTCATTGTAAATAGTTTGGATCACCTTGGTGATGCCCTCACACAGAGGATCCATCCAGTTGCTTTCTGTGAACTTTATTGTATATATTCTTTCATTTGTAACAGACCTAAGTATCTTATTCACTAAATGAGATATTGGGACAGGTTGAGTTTTCTCATCCTCATTCAAATCAAGCATTCATGAAGAAAATTACAGATTATGTAAAAAGAATCAGTTAATATAATGGTAAATAAGTGAGTGCCAGAAATTTGTGCTCATATAAGATTCAGTTTGCTGTAACTATCTTTCTATGCAAATAAATTTAAAATTTTCTTCTATCATTCACCTCAATATCTAACCAGCCAACT
>BMAW01085748.1:74151-169284 GCA_019974015.1 Nephila pilipes | reverse complement strand
TGAGAGGTAATAGTTTGGAGAGGCATTATGTTTGACGGCCACTTACACCTGTATGTGTTCCACAAAGGCTCCCTACTACTTAAAGCCTTATGCTCAATTTTTAGAGGCACGGTCGGTCCTGGATTCTTGTTAATGAACGATTACAATTGTCCTCTAACCTAGTCGACGACTATACCTGGGAAAGTTGTGAACATTTTAAGCACATGGATTAACAGTCAGAGCTTCTGGACCCAACCCCATAGGAATATGTCTGGGATGCTGTTGGGAGAGCAATTGCACCTCGCTATCCCCCTCTAAGAATCATGTCGGAACTAAAAACTGTCTTGCTGCAGGAAGGGAATCGACTGCCACAAGAAATCCTCAACTACCTCATTTCCTGTATGCCATCACTCTGTACGACTTGTCTAATTATGAGAGAGAACCCTTTCCCATATTATGCTGTTTTTCAATTCGATATCACAACGAGGATTTTGGATATCCTTGCACTATGAGCCTTTCTGATAATCATGTGTATATAAAAGAGTTTTGTGAGAAATATCGCTTTCTCTGTTATCAATGCATATTGATACTGAATTTCATTAAAATCCACCATTAGCTTTGGTTGAAATTAACATAATGTGCAAATTTCCTACTTGCCCAATTAGTGTATATATATTATTGTTTCTTTTGAGCATATTCCTCCAAAAATCTCTTAACATCTTTTGTAAGAATTTTTTGTAGTTCTTTATGCTATATAAGAAATTTCGAAAATGCAGACGGATCCCATTAATTTGCGGTAGTCAGGGTTCAGGGTTACCAAATCGTATTTATATTATTATTTGAAATTGAGAGCTGATAAAATTTTCTTAACATCTATATGAATTTTCATGTTACATATACACTCTTCTGTATTATTTTTAATTTTTAAGGAAATCTCTACACAAGAAAAAGTTCTATGTTTTAAAAACACAATTTTGAAAGTTAACTAATAAAACTGGTTGAACGGGCCAGCTAATCTTATTGACCACAAGATCTTGAAAGAGTCTCTTACAAAAAATCCAAAGCACTTTCCCAGAAATGATGATCCATATCCAATCCAAATATTCAAATCCAAATGAGATTTAAAGTATTAAATCAGGAGCCTCTTTTAGCCCCTATCAAAAGATGAGTCTCAAAGTCAACATATTGTTCTATTTTCTTCTCTGAGTTCGATTTTTATCTTTTTGTAGACGAAAGTCAATTTATGCGCATAACGATTAGGGAACTTATGGGCCTTCATCGGTTCCCCTCTTACAAAAAGTCCATGAAAAGAAACAACTGTTCTAAAATAATATTATTTCATCACTTAGTATAGCACTAAGACATTTCATCATTGTCACCGATTTAAAATATTGAAGCTTTATTCTGTGCGAAAATGCCTGAGTCCTGTCTTCTACGTTAGAGGAATTTTGCCTTAAGAGAAAACCTGGGAAAACACAATATGCTATTCCAGTGCTGAAGTTTGTCAGAAAGCGCATAAAGAACAAGCATGTTAAAAGTTAACTTTCCCCTTCCCTAAAAGAACAGATTCGGTCCACCCTAAGTAAGAAAGCATTTGCTGTTGGGGAGGATTCGAGACAAAGTGTATATTACGAAAAGAAAAGAAAATGATAAATTGTTTGAGAATTGTACAAAAATATTTGTACAATTTCTTGCTATTAATGCTAGTCATTTTATGTTCAGATTTCCGACATAAAAATAGTTTATCTTAATGGGTATGAGCCTAAATACGAAGATCTATTAGATAGTAAGTTCATTAATATTGCTAAAAAGGAGAAACATGCAAGACAAAGATGTCCATTTAATAGCACTCTGGTAACATTATTCTCATTTTTCACATTAGCCATCGGCATATATTAGTCTCTTATGCAGGAGACAAAAATGTTATTCTGTCCGCATCATAGAAGATAGGCATCTATAAAGTGGGAGGGAGTCAGAATGTTATGACATCTTTATGTTCTCCATTGGCATCAAAACGCCAACCATCGGAATCGTTTCATGCAAAGCGGCACGGCTATTTCACGGCGGTTGATTTATTTGTTCCAAATGAAGAATCCTCGCTTCTTTAGCAATCACCCATATTGCTTGAATTAATCAATCGAATTCCTGTTCCAACTATTTTCTACTCAATAACTGTATCACTTGTCTTCTTCAGCTCATTGTAGATTCTGCCTGTGGATTTCTGCATGGCCAATATTACTTCATTTAAAAACGAATTTTCATAGGTGACGAAAGACCTTGCATACAAGAATGGAAATTGTTTTGTTTCTTTAAATAAACTTTTCCTATATGGTCCTTGTTCAGTTTTAAAGGAATTGTTCTTAACCTATACTCTCTGATTCATGTGTTCTTAAGACTCTCTTTAATGTGTGCAAAACTTCTGTCTCAAATTAATTTAATTCACCACAATTACTACACATCTATCCCTCCTTCGATTACTTTAAAGCATTTCGAAAATTCAAATCGGTAGGATTTTTAAAAGTCAAAAATTTACTACTAATTTTAACATCATCATTTTATCATCACACAGGAAAATAATCATTTTTGGTTTTATATTTCAGTTTTAGTTATTTTTCATTATTTATATGTTCAAAATTAATTATTAATTATTAATAATAAATAAATTCTTGATTTAAAAGATTATTCCATATGAAAGAAAGGAGAGTAATCCATTTAAAGAACAACATAAGTGAAAGAGAACTACTATTTACATAAATGAAATTGAAGAAAAGAACTGAAAAGAAAAGGATTTTATAAACAGCATTCAAATTTGAAAAGAAAAACTCATTAGAAGGAAGAAGCACAGATTGAAACTGAGAAGGAGAAAGTAAGGTTGGTAAAGATCTCAGAGAAGCACTGCGCCGAGAAGAGTTTGGTATAACAAATGCTCAGAAAAGAAATGGAAAAGGAGAACACGGCAATGCGTGAAAATACATAAGAAGGACAAAAATTAACCGAACTTCAAAAAGGTTGATGAGAAACCTTTAAATGATCTTGGCAGGGGAAAGATATTTCTATTGAAAAGAAGAACTGATTAGAAATGCGAATTAAGTCAAGTGGAGGACACATATTACCATTTACCAAATCAACTAGAAGAACTAAGAAGTGGAAACATATATTTTCAAATGAAGAGATGAAATATTCCGATATGTCATGAAAACAAAGAGAACGAAGGACAACGGGAAGAATAATAACCTGAAATAACACATCGATCAATAACTCCCTGCATTAAACGAGATGGCGCCTTTCCGTAGTAACCAGTAAACTGTAATTTCTTCTAGAGTACTAACTTTGCTTGAAACGTGTCAAAATTTTAAGTCGATCGACCAGGAAAAAGGTTTGAAGTGAAGTGGAAAGGTTTTTCCAAGTGGGTGCCGCGATTGCTGATGGAACAAAACAGCAACGAGTCGATGATTCCAGAAAGTTGTTTATCGCTATTTAGTAACAAAAAGATTTCTTGCGAAAAAGAAAAGAAAAGGAAAAATTGGGGGAAGATTTGGGTGCTGTTGAATGATTGTAACAATTCCTGGGTGGATTAACAAAAGACGTTATGTTGATGAATAAAAATTTGCAAAAATGTTGTTTCAATGTGTTAGACCTGGGAGTTATTGATCGATGTTAAAACGAAAAGTAGAAAAAGCCAACCGATGATACTCTAGTGCTGAAATTGTTCAAAAATCCTAATGCAGGCGAGGAAATGCAGCTTGGTGCTGTGAGAGGTTATAAAAATATGAGGGAAACGGGAGCGACATAAAAATTGGGAGTAGCGAATGTCAGAAAGAATAACCGAAAGATTAAGGTCGCAGAAGAAGTCATCATGAAATTCAAGAGACTATTGGTCACCTGTCCGTTACACAAAGGTTCAAATAGAAAAGGATCCTTCAACAACCCTGTCACAAAAACAGGAGTTCCTTTTTCCAAAACCCTCTTCCAAAGAAAGATGAAAATTCTTCCACAACGACAGAATAGTAATGAAAGTTATGACACATTCTTTCTTGACCTCGGGGAGATAATCACTAAAGTGTACTAAGAGACCAAACAAACTCAAAAGCTGTGGAAGAAATCCTACTGACACCCCTTCCCTTCTCCCATGTGGGTGGGGGACCCAATGGACTGGAGGATAAGTGGAACTTTATTTTTATTTTGTTTTGCTATCTATGACATATAGAGACATTAAATATGGTGAAAAAGTGAGAATTCCTCAAAGTTTAGAACGTATCTTCATTATTGTGTTACTTAAATTGTTTTGCTATGGGTTTGTGTGATTTATTATGAGATTTCCTTTTTATGTTTTTATTGTTATTTGCCTAAAAGAATGAAAAAGAATATAAAATGGAATTTTGTTTTTATAGACTTTGAGTCATGATTACTGCTTGAATAATCAGGAGATTATTGAATGAATATTTTGCTGCTAGGATAATTGATTTAATATTCTAAGACTGTATTAATAACTTTTCATGTAATATTAGAATACAAAAGACTGAAAATTTAAAGAATTCTTTTTAATCCCTTGACACATCGGAGAATAATTGAAGTTGCGATTATTTTTAAGGAAATTTAGTGATTGATATCTGGAACACCTTGTAAATATCTTTAAATAACATGTCAGCTTAATGAAATATAGGTTCCTCAGAAACTGCTATCATTGACAGGGCAGGCCACTAAATGGTTTCTTTTACTTTGAATAATCAATATCCAAAGTGAATATTTGAAAAACGTGTATTAACATTTTTAAGTATGGTTTCCATAATTAGTATCTTTTACTGTGTGAGGAATTGAAATTTTCTGAAGTTAGATGGTTTGATTATCAGCTGAAGTCTTAAATTAGAACTCTTTTCTTTAAGAGGTGAGAAAAACATTTTTATACATGCATACTGGAATTATAGACAACGCTGCTTATAAAATATATGCAATAAAAGTTGATGACGTAAAAAGGAAAAAGAGTGGAACAAACTCAAAGAAATATACCATTTGATCGTCAGGTTTTTACGTACTTTATAATTTACAGAAGAAGAATCACTTGTTTCATAAAAGTATACAATTGAACGTCCTTTTAAGTCACATGTATTGCATTATAATACGCTATATTTTTAATTGATATTGTGTGAATTTCTACTATTTTATTTAGAAGAATTGCATCATTTAGTACTGATGTATGCAAGTACACAGTGATCATATACATTTGAAATTCAGATTAGAGATTGTACTGCTTTTATTCTCTGCCTCTTGCCTACAAGGCTTAACTTGGAGAAATATGTAGTATATATGACACCTAAGTTGACGAGAGAAAATGTCAGAAACCCTCCTTGTATATAGAAGAGGGATTGCTAGTGTGCGAGGAAACAAACTCGTACCCATATAAAGCGTTAAAGGAAACGAAGTCTGAGATATGTAAAATGAATATTCACAAAACCTCTAGCATGCAGTACATGATAAGAGAAGAGAAAGTCTCTCACTGCCCTTTCATTTTTAAGAAATATTCTTCTTGTAGACATTTTGATTCAGTATAAAGGTTATGTGGTGACACATTTCCTTTACTTTCTAAATCAGACTAATTGGATTTTTATTGGCCAGATTAAGATGCATCTTCATTGCTTAACTAATCTACGTTTCAGAATTTAAAATTTCTATAAGTAGTGTGCCAAATACATATACAAGCAAATATTAGAATTAGTTAAAATAATTAGAGAAATACCTGTCTGTATCAAAAATCAAATACGCAGCTTCATCAATTTCTTATTCTGGTCGAATACTGATAATATACTACCATTATTTTGACATTGAAGTTGAGAAAAATCTTAACTAAGCTGATATATTCTAATTCATGTAAATATCCAACTGAAAACATTTTGTTATCAGTATCAACAATTTTGGACTTTGGATGCAATACCTCTGTGTTCAAATACTCGTGATTTGTTTTCTGGAGAAATAAATAATACTCTCCTCCCAAGAATGATTTGTGGCACATCATACCGTTATTAAAATTTAGCCACGTATTCATCAAAGTAGATGGAAGAATTCAACTTCTTCGAATTCGTACTTTCACAGTCAATGACCATCATACTGATATTAACCCCATCGAAGCCCTTTTCTTTTTCCATCAATTACTGTTCTTCGTTTGGATCGCATTCACTTGGCAGGCATTGAAATATTTCCATCAAATTTTACAGCAATCTTATTCATTAGAAGATAATGGTCTCTGATACAATTCATATAGAATAACAGATGCTTTTAGAATGTTCTGCCCACTAACATTTAGTGTTGAACTTGGCTAGAGGCAAGTTGAACTAGCACTAAGGTTGTTGCAGGGTCCATATGTGTTTCCCAGGCAGATCTTAAGGTGTCACAAACTTACAGCAACAATATTTATGCTTGTTCCAGTGCCGATTTCTTGCTTTTTATGTTTTTATTTTCACTTATATATATAGGCTGCAAAAATTCTTTTTCGCATCATATTCAGAAACATAATTCACAGGCTATGAAATTTTCTTCGTCGGATGGTTTAGGGTAAATGCTCAAGAGAATTATGAAAAACTTTCTTAATTACCTTCTTTTTGAACTCCTTATTCTTGATTATGTTCAAAAATTTCTCTTGAGTTTGGCTACCATTATTTAGAATTTTTAAACTTTTTGAGGGTTTTTCAATCCTCCCAAGCTTTCTTGTCCTTAACATCAAATTTCCCCTTTCGAAAACACACATATTAACAGGCTTTTAATAAAATATTTTTCTCACACCTTCAAATTCCTTTTAATTTTGAATATGCCCTTTGAGTTAACGATGAGTCATTCATCCAAGTAGAACTTCTTTTAAACTCAAATGGCGACAAGCTTTCTTTTATCTGATCTACAATGATAAGATCCCTAAATTGATAGAAAATTAAACTTTAATTCGAAGTCTATCCATCAAAATAAGTCTGCAGTTCATGACAAAAACTTCACAAGAACGTTCAGCAATTCTTCTAAAAGTGTATTAAAACATTGTCGGAATTTTTCGATTAACTTAAGTCTCTTTAGCATTAATTTTTCCCCATGATCATAATCATTGTATTTTCTCTAGGCTCGCGGGCATTCGTCTGGTGATATCTTGAGGGAGAAACAACAGATGTGTGTGATTACACAAAGTCTCCTTTCTTTGAGTTGATCGCCTCAAATAGTTCTAAAAACAGGTTGATATCTCTTCCTGATCACATTATATTATCATGACATTAATTCCTTATTCATGTTCTTACATCTCTTTCCAGGTTAAGGGGTCGTGAACTGATCTAATTGGACTTAAAACTTTAATTTTATTAGTTCAAATTTCTCTTCGTCTCTTTCCTCCTGACCCTCTAATTATCTCTTCCTGACTCCTCTTTTCATCCTTAATTCCAGTCCTTTTTGAATTTAATACTGATTTTTGTTTTCGTTCTTGACTTTTCAAAGCTATTTTTCTTCCTGATTTCTGGTTATTTCTCTTCTCCTTCCTCGACCTAGTTCCTTATTTTCTGTTTTCTCTCATTCTTAACTTCTATTCTCTTGACCTCCATTTTTGTTTTTGTTTTCTTTCTTTTGAGTTTTCTTCGCCTCTTTATAAATTCCTCTAACTCTGATTTGACGAATTGGTTCGAATCCATTAATCGTTAGAATAATTTTTAATAATATTTAAAAGTACTTCTTTTAATAATAATAATTAAATAATTTTCTTTATTTCTTTTTAACCACGGTATTCCTTTCGAAAAGATTTCTTGCTAATTTGCTAAACACGCCTCCAAAAATAACTACAACACACATAAGTTTCTTCAAATCTGTTTCCAAGAGTGCACGATGCACTCTTTTTATAGTAATCATTTAATATGAATATAAGAAATACTTTCTTTAAAGTAATAAACCAATAGTTATGATACTTCCTTTAGAATTACTCTTTCGATGTACTTCCTTTAGAATATGAACCAATAAAGCAATATGCAACCTTAAGTTCAGAATGCCTTTATTCTTAACAATAACCATGATAGCTATATCGTCTATATCTCTCGCCGATATAAGGCCAATTTCTATTACACATCAAATTGGCCTTTTTCCTTATCCAGGATCATTTTCAACATTTGCCACCAATAAAATAAATTGTATGAAGTGGCAAATACTTCTGAGGCAATCCAGTTCATTTTAGCATTTACTTTCAACTTTACATATGAAGCTCTTACATAGAATATCATTTGATAAAGATTTATATAAATTATAAGACATCCAGAAAAAGGCGAAATAAAAATCATGACATCACATCGTTTTTAACGAAAGGACTCAAAGAAAATTTCAAATCTCATATTGAAAGTTTAAAATCTGGATACATTTTGATTATTCTCTATTAGTGGTAAAAATCTATGAATGTTCCAGTTTCGCTCTTATTTATGTGGTCGATTTTAAACATTTTCTGATTTTCTAAATTAGATTCAGAAATAACAGATTGTCATTTTTGATGATGATTTCTTTTTATATGTTTAACGCATGTCAAATTATTTGGTTTCAGCAAAAAGCTTGCAGGTGGTGAGGAGGGGAAGAGGAGGAAAGCTGGGAAGAGAGAATGGTTGAAAAGCATAGCACCAACCTTGAGCAAGGAGTAGGAGAAAAGTGTGACGCGTCTCTTCTGAAAAATGCTAATCCAACTGCTTAGAATTTGAGAATGAATTTTAGGAGAAACGATGCGAATACGTCTGACTAAGTGCGAGAAGAAACTAGGGGAAACTGAGACTCGAATAAGAACAAATAGAAGAGAAAACTAATTTTTCTGGCTGGCAGGTCTGAACTCGGCGGTAATCGGTAGGAGGCATATCGCCATAAGCATGACAGAAGCAGCTTTTTAAAGGTTCAGAATTACTTGGTAAGAAGTAAATAATACTATATTAATCTTTATTTCTCCCATTTAAAAACTGTTTAAGTATTAATTAATTTGATCTAAGTTACAAAATTCAAAAAGAAATTTAAAAATAATTAAGATACTATGAGAATAAAATATGCATTTATTAGATGCCCCTTCTCTTCGTTTACAAACAGTAAACCAGATTTTTCAGAAACAGCAAATACTTTTCTATTCCTTTCTCACGAATCATCTTAATTGAAATCTTTTTCTGCCATGATGAAAAATTTAAATAATTAATTAATTACTTGAAATTAATTTATTAATCAAATTTAAATAATTAATTGAATTGAATTTTATTGAAAATATAAAAGTTCTTATGTTTAAATTTTGGGGTAAAATATAATAGGTATAATAAAAGAATTATCTCGAAAATATTTCAAAGTTGAGAAAAATTTTGATGGTGTATACATGTCCTTTTGCACCTCCTGGGGGCACACTTTCAAATCCATTTCGTTATCGATTTATACATCTAAACGGATAAAAATGACCTTCCCCAGAAGTGGTCACGATGATGGCGATCCGAAACATTCTTTCGAGCATCCATCTTGAGCTTGAATCTCATTATTTTTGGGATTCTAAATTTCAAAATTCAACATCGATCACTGAACTAAAGGACTTCTTTTCAGCATTTGAAACTTCTCTCAAACCCACAGACAACTGAAACAGCATTTTGTTCCGACTCCGACCCAAAGTATCTGCTCCCTTTAAAGCTCTGGCCAATATCGCTACATGTTGGCTCGTTTCCTGAGCGTCCATTCGCAACTTCTGACCTCTCTCATTACTTACCTTCTACTACCTTCAGCAACTCGCCTGCTGAATTCTAATGCCTGATTCTTAATTTTGGTTTGAAATCTAACTAATAATGGAAAGATCTTATTTGAAAAATTTTTAATGTATTTTACGATTGTAAATTTTAAGTTTTAAAAATGAAACCATAACTTATGGCCCTTTTTGCCTGTAGCCCTTTTTAAATTTTGTTTTTAAATCTATTGATTTTATTTTTCACCTCTCTAATTTTTGTTGTAATTATAGGTATTATATTTCTCTAGAATGCCTTTGAGATTTGGTTCCAAGAACTAAAGAACAAGTGAGTCATAGAACAAAGTTGAAGATCAATTCTTTAAAAATTAGAAAGAATAGGTCAAAAACATTTCCCACCTAAAAGAGTAGAAATTATTCGTCTGTAAATTGCCACACACATTCCCCTCTTCTCTTCTCAAGAATCTGTGTATAATTTCACCCTTTAAATTCTTTTTCTTGTAATTACTTTTATGCACTTGATATTTGATGTGTATTTTGTTTTTACTACAAATAAATATAATTAAGGTTTTAAGAAAGTAATTGGTATAAATGTTGAGAAAAATTAAAATTTTAATAGATAATCCCTACAAAAGCAGCTTTTTAAAATTGTAGACCGCAATTATTCACTGTAGCCAAGTGTTATTTAGCGCCCATTTTTGCGAAAAGTAAATGCCTATATTTCGTTCTTATGCGTGTGAAGAGCAATAATGGTTTAAGTTTTGAAATGGGAAACTTTTGTTTACATTTTCTTTCGAAACAACTTTAAAATTTAAGGACACAGATTCTTAGTGAACTAAAATCTATAATCACTTATTTTCTATTAACCATGGTTTAATGAACTGTGGACGATTCAGCAGATCCCTTTATGTTCTTCTGAGTCGTCATCTAAACAAGAAGATACCAGTGACGATTACAGCAGGCCTGCCACGATGAAATTGACGCAAAATTTGGTTTCAGCCGGTATAAAGAACCTATCGAGCGAAAGGTTTGGCTTTTTAACATGCATTCCACTGGTTGGACGAAGATAAAACGATTAATAAGTGCTGTTGATTATTATCATAGAAGACGATGGTGGGCGCTTTAAAGCCACTTTTGCCATACAAACCTTATTTTTATGTATCAGCTATAAATGATGGAACTGAACAGGAAAGTGGCATCTCTCATTTGACCAGAAAATATGGTGGCCTTAATAGTAAGGTTTGAAACGTCCAAAAGGAAAAATTTGGATCTTCCCAATCATCTGTCAGATTGAAAGGTAAATTTATTAAGTTGCTTTTCACTACTGTCTCGACCAAAGTTAGAAAAGAAATAATGCCTTACGAAGAAAAATAAAGAGAAAAACTTTAATAACACAGTTTCATTTAATGAAGTATCAAAATAAGAACCCAGATTCTTCTGTAAAACAGTTTGAGCAATTAGATAACATTGTGGATATGAGAGAGTATGATGTACCCACATTTTCATGTAATGCATCGACAGATCTTAAAATTTTTATTGGTCAATGGTATTTTGCTAAAGGAAAAGCAGAAAAGGCCTCCTGAGATAAAATTGTAGTGTGATGAACTCTTTACAACCTTAGTAGTAGATGTGACAGTTTTGGCCTATGATATTGAGAAAACAAAACTTCCTCTTAAATTTCCTGATAGTGGTTTTGATCAAATAATGATGATATATCATACATGATTGATGGTCAGGTTTTCTCTATTACTTAATCGAAATTGTCTCTGGAGATGGACGATTTTGAAATTACACAATAATTCCAAGTCACAGAATTTGAAGGTAATTAACAGTGTTCAATGAAGAAATGAGGAAAAACTCATTCAAAGTTTTGATCACATCTTGGAAGTTAAACCATTAGTCTTTACTACTCTTATAACGGAGATAATTTTTGATTTTAAGTTTGTAGAAGCCAGAGCAGCTGTTTATGAACTGAACATGCTAGTATTGGATTCTCGACTACAGAGATGGATTTTAGATATTTATCTAGACCTTGTGCTCATTTAGACTGTTTGCATTGGGTCAGACGAGATAGTTATTTGCCTGTTGGGAATCTAAAAAGCTGCAGCCAAGGCAAAATTGAGAGATATGACCCTTAGCAGAACTTGACCCCTGAAGATATGTGTCGCATGTGTCGAGCACCCTCAGATTTTAGCTAGCTATTTTGCATCCCATGCTGTTGCCACTTACATTCATACATGAAATAGTGTGTACATCCATTTATATTTGCCTTATGTACAATTATTATTCCTGGAACCGATGAAGTAACTATGGAAAAGGGCCTGTGTACTTTGTGTAGTAGAGAGTCTCTGTTGATGGTTCAAGCATATCATGCTAATATTGTATTTCCAACAAGCAAGAAACTATTTTAAATAAATTAACCGAAGATGGACATGTTTTAGATCAAGAAACTTATGTTGGTGGTCATGTTGAAGCTTTGAGTAGGAGTATTTCTCGAGCCAATCTCCTTCCATGTCGATGACTCTTGTTCCTGAGATGCTTTGCAGAAGCTGATGAATGGTGGTAGAAAGGACATTGTGTCACATATAGAAGAAGAAGGTATACCTATGAAGAAGTGCTAAATTTAAAAGAAGTTACTGATGAAATTGTTGAAAAATTAAGAAAACTCCTGGATTGTCCATCCAGACTAGAAAATCCTATCATTTATCATTTGATGCTGGGCGTACCCCAACATTATTTTAACTAACAGATTACAACCTTCTGCAATGGTGATGAGGCCACATGCAGCTTGTGAGATTTTAATAAACCTGGAGCCCGGATGTCAAGAGTTATGCCTTGGACTTGAGAGGCTTAGAGACATGCCAGGCATCCCGAGGTGAATTCCAGCGGATACAGCAACAACTTTGAAAGAGATGTTTCCACCTTCAACACCTTGGGGCAACCAATACCATTTCACCTAACTTAATAAAGAAGAACAGTGTGCAATTGGAGAAGAGGTTGACAGAATACTGCAGAAAGCTACAAAAACCATGTAACTAAATTGAAGTTCTGTGATTCAACTATTTGTCAGCAAGAAAATTCATTTTATGTCGAGTTGTCCGAGCTCTTCCTGGATCGTCGCCGTTATGAATTTAAAGGTTTGTTGAAAGTTGCTAAAAAGAAAGTTTCTGAGGCAGTTGCTAAAGGAGATGTTTCTTCAACCAGCCAAGACTCTTGAAGTCCCAGGCGATTCATTGCAATCCTCTGCCTATAAAATGTATTTTGAACTCTTTTATGGATATGTAATGAGAAGAGGGGCCTGCATAGTAGCGGAAATGGCAGGTATTGTAGCTCTACAGGTGCGTTGGTATCATCACAAAAAGCTAGAGATTGTTGAGCAGATTGAAGAAGAACTTGATACTGATGGTATTCAAGTGTATTTACCATCATCTTTTCCAGAGAATTTCACCATAAAAACTTCCAATCCTAAAAGCCCAAACTTCATATATATCTTATCCAGGTGCTATGCTAATGATTGTACAAGATCATAATACAAATGATCAATATCATGAATTGGTCGCATCCCATAAATCGTGAATATGAGATTCGAAGAAAACTCCTTATCTTTTTGAAGCTGATGGCCCATATTTAGCCATGGTTTTGCCAGCATCTAAAGAAGAAGGTAAGAAATTAAAGAAAAGCTGCTGTTTTTAATTTTGATGATCTTTACAGAACTGAAAGGTTTGAAGTCAAGAGAAGAGGAGAAATTACAACGATTAAGATATTCCAGTCATCTGTTTTGAGGCATGGAAAGGAAATACACTTCTTTGCAGAGTGTTATGCATCTGTTGCCAAAGCGTTGATTATTGCTTTGATGTTCTTATACAAAAGCTGTTAATATGCCTGATAAAGAGCTATTTTTGATTTCGAAACGCGAGTATGTCTCGTGAACAGAAGAGTATGGAGGTCAGAAATCAACATCTATTAGCACAGCAAAACGCTTAGCTGAATTTCTTGGAGATAGAGATGGTTAAAGATGCTGGATTGAGTTGCCGCTTTATTGTTTCCAAAAACCTGAAGGATCTCCTGTTACTGAGAGAGTAATCTAATTTGCTATTTTTCAAGCAGAACCAAGTGTTAAGAAACATTATTTTTAAGTAAAAATGTATTAAAAATCAAGTTAAGTGATTTTGATATCCTGCATTATTGATTGGGAATATGAGCCAGTTTTAGCAGTACTGTACAAAAAGATCAATATTACTATACCTGCTGCATTACAACAAATTCCAAATCCTGTACCACGAAGCTGTCTTCACCCAGACTGGCTGTGAACGCTATTAGAAAAATGATAGTTTGAAGCAAAAAGATCACTGAGATATTTTTCTAGAAGGAAAAACTTTTCAAGAAGAAACTAATACTGAAGGTGGCTATGATCAATGCATACCATCTACAAGTCTGGTGAACTTGCCTGTCTGTACTAAAGAAAAGCAACATCAAGTGCAAAGAATAATCGCTCAAACAAAAAGAAAATAATAATTTGACTGAAGCTGAACTTGCTATGACTCCAGCAAGAATATTCGGTCCTTCTCCACTACTTTGGTAAACCTCGAGAAGAGAGTAAATTGGTTGAAGTTCCAAAAAGAAATGGGCTTTCAAATACAACAAAGAAAAAGGCCAACCAGTTGATGGGGGTAATAGTGCCTCCTCTTCCTAAAGCAGCAAGGGTAACAAAATTTGCTGGTATTGGCCAATTTCAGAAAAGCAAAGAGAACTGTTCTGGATAACTATGGCAAATAATCAGATTGAAACAGAAATTAGGAATTTATAAACCGTGGTTTTAATAGAAAATGACTTTGCATAGTAATAAATTGAATATTCCTCGGATATTTTATGTAAATCAACGATTCCCAAACACGAAAGCCCTCCTTTTGTGGAAGAAAGTTAACTCTAATAATACCTCAGCCTCATCAGGTGTATAATTTATATGAATATACTAAGATGATGAAGAAGTTTTCAGCAGCATTCTAATGATATTTTTGGCTGAATTGTCTTTGCCACATGTTGAAGGAGTTTATGAAACCAAGTTTCATTATTATTTCGCGTTTGACTAGGATGTGTTTGTTCTGTGAGTCAGAATTTGTAAGACAGTATGCATCAACAGATATAGATGTTTACAACTTGAGACATTTAGAATTTCAACCTTAGCACAGCACACCATTTCTAGAAGCAGGAACCTGAAATTATTGTATTTATATATCACCACTCATGTGGACAAAATCAATGTTTACTTTTTCCTCCTGCAAAAGAAGGCTGCAAAGCGTTCTTGGGATACAAAATGGGAACCAATCAAATGCCAAATTTAATTAATGTTTTCACTGTTGAAAGAAATGCAAATTGCAGAGTGGTTTTGATCATCTTTGCTCTTCTACCTGAAGCCGACTACACTTTTGGAAAACTCATATTGAAAGACATTAAATTAGTGTATCGCGGTCTGTATTTCTAATGATGTACAAAGATGAAAAGCTGGTCCCACTGTTGTTGTTAATATCCAATCACCAATTCCACCGCGAAGATATATGTACTCTGGATGCCTTTTACTGAGTTTCCCATCATTCTGTATATATCCATGACAGCATATGTTATATCGTTATAATATCAAGGCAGAGGAGAGACAGAAACTGATGAGGCATTTCATGAATGTTGAATCTGCCATTTCTTGGTTCTTTCTCTCGAGCAATGTAGGTATTTTCACATACCTCCATTATAATCACCCTCAAGATGCATCATTGTTTGTAGTGATGTCTTTTTGCCCTCAAGTATTTACAAAAAGAATTTTATTTTGTGGTGTCTGCTACTGAGAGACCTGATTTGGGGAGGAAAGGAAGCCGATGACAATAGATTAGCTGAGTCAGAAAATATTTTGGCTGAAGTAAATAAAACTGATGCTTATCCTAGTGTTTGTGTAGAGTTGCTTATTGAGGGCATGGCTGTTAATACTGTTTTACAACCAAAATCCAATTGAAAATGAAGGAACTAGGTGCAAGCATTGCTTTGGACTTGGTCTGTTTCTTCTTGTATTGATATGACGAGCAAGGAGCCGCATCAAGTGTTGGTTTTTATGATGAAAGTGCTTCTTTATGTGTTGGTGCATTTCGAATTCTTCAACAATGGTTGCTAATTGTCTCGATGTTATTCAGTAAGAATGTTTTGCAGACAATCAGATTGTTAATTTTTACAGATGGTTACGATGTCCCAAGTAGTCTCTGCTGTATGAACCAGCTATCACAAATCCTTAACAATTTAATGAAAAATGCCGGCCCAGGGTAATTTTGAATATCAAAAGTTAGGGAGCTATTGTTGTATGCATCTTATAACGATATTTTTATGTACAAACTTAAATCTGTTGATGCTTTGGCATATACCCAGTATGAATGACTGTGAATTCAAGGAAAAGAAATTTTTCACGGTCTTCAATTTGAATTGACTGCAGTTGGGAATTACTTTCTCTTCTGTTATGGTTAGACACAGCTAATTTTGGAGGCATCAAAGTGAAACATGAACAACCTCGACAATCTTCCAGTCATGAAGAAACTATTAATTCTGAAGTAGATAGTGTCGGCTAAGATGAAAATGAAAAAGATCCCCACTTTGTTTTCATATTGCCAAATTCTCCTTCCAAAAATTGCTGCAATTGATGATAATTTTTATATGTAGTAGCTGATTACATTCAAGAAGCATACAGTTATTACAAAGAAAATGAAAAATGCTATTGTGAATCCTATTATCCAGTCAGTTACCTGTTTCTGATGAAATTCAGACGAATTCTTCAGAACTTGTAAAATACATTAGAAGTAATCTTGCTCATAAATTGTATATATTATTGAAATAAAGAAGAAATTACCATCTGAAATTGACCAAATGGTGAAAATGTTTTTCCTACTTACCAGGATCTTATTTAAGAATGTCTAGTCCAGCTTTAGAATTCACAAAAGCTATGGCGCAGAGTGCTGTCTGATAACAATTGGGTGATGTTGTTTGAAAGAGACGTGACTTCTTTAGAATTGTTGGTGCGTTAAAGAATTCAGTGGACGAAGCAGAATGGCAAGATCCATGTTTGTCTTATGTTCTGACAGAGTTATATGTAAAGGCTGTAGTAATTTTGTAGTAACATTGATTTGAAGCCGTGAAATAGTATGACACGGGGGCATAGGTATCCCAGTGTGGTTGGTAGTATTTGTAAGTCTCCTTATGATAAAGGAACGAGTCCATGATGATTGAATGTATTCATCGGAATGGCTCATGTATTACAAGATTCTTCAATGTGTCAAAATGTAAAATGATCAAAGACAAGAATATGATTCAAGCAATGTCTTTTGTTGACAATTTTCTACTCTTTTTAACATAGATGATTTAACTGTTACCTGAGAAATATTTCAAACATTGCAGATCATTTCCAAATGAAAGTTAAAAGACATTGTTGTGTGGGTATTGCAAATGAATCCACAAATAAATTGTAATATGAACATTTCACTTGAGAAACATATTTCAAACATGGATCATTTCCAAATAAAATAGCTAAAAGACATTGTTTTGTGGGTATTGCAAATGAATTCGCAACACTTAAATGAATATTATGGTATTTATTTTTAAAGGTTACTAGTATTTTCAGAGATAGCTAAAAGCAAATTTTAAAAGATTTAATGTGTAACAATAAAATATTCATAATTTTGTAAATTATATTCTTCTCCATCTATTTATTTGAAAGACAAAAAGTGTTACTATTAAATATATGACATTTAAACAAAAGTTATACAAATGTAATATATTAATTGGTTATACCAATATATAATTAAGTATTATAAATTATTAATTTTCAGGAAAATATTTATTGACTTTGAATGATTTATATTTATATATTATTTTGTAATAAAGTATTGTATATTGAAAAACTTACTGTTTGATTTATTTTATTCCACTTTTTAAATTATTGGCCTTTTTGTGTTTGTGAGCATGAACCTCATGAAATTCAATTCAAACTCATTTGTATTTGTTTTTGTTAAAAGTTAGTCATATAGTTTTATATTAAATATAATTGAGTATCAAAGTCCAGATATAGTAAATATTATGTTAGCAATGAAATTTTTAAATGTCAGTTAATAGTTTTTAATTTGCCACAATTTCAAATACAAGAACTCCGAATTGAAATTAATATAATTTTGTTTTACATATTCTGCTGAACCTTTACTGAGAGATTGATTTTTCAGTTTAAATTTTATACTGTTAAGATGTTTTATTAATTTATCCACCAGTTCTAATTAAGTTCTTAAAACTAATGTTTTTGTGCTGACTTAATATTTTAAAAATTAAAAATACTAACAGGTTATGAAGGAATAATCATTTTTAGTTGTAAAATATGTACCTAAAAATTAACTGAAGTAATTAAATAATGGCAAATATATATAAATTTTTAAAGTGAAATTCATTAAATAAATTAATATTGGAAATACTCTAAGATGGCAATTTTAAGGATGTATTTATATATACATACATATGTGTATTTAAGGAATAGTAAATCGATTAATCAGCATTATTCTCTTATTTCTTTGTATTGCCTAGATATTATATATCTAATTAACATACTACTTGTAAAAACCTTAAACCATATTAAAAAGAAACCACACACACCTCGCTTAATTAGAGCAAAAGATTGTTGTTGTATTTATAAAAAGTAATTCCCCTGATTTTGAAATTATTCTCTTTTTAAAAATTCATAAATTGCTTTTAAAATAGATGTAAAAATATACATGCATTTCTCGCTAAAAATATAAATATATTATTACTAAAAAGTACATGAAAGTTTTAAAACTCATATTCATGGATCATATTAATCACAACATCATTGATTACTAATATATGTCTAACAATACATAAAGAGATTTAATTTTTAATGTTGGTAATCTATCAGTATAGAACTAAGTATGTTTTTGTGATTTGTATTTATGAAATAACTTTATATTTTCTCTTACTTTTTATGAATATTCTTTATTTAAAAGGAATTCAAAAGTTATATTTGATTAATGATTTCCTTCTTTCTTTTTGGCTTTAGCTTTAGGGAAGTTGAATAAGTGCATTTTTCCTTTCCATTTTTCCAGAATTGCAAAATAAATTATAGCAATTTTTAATGAAAATTATATTGCATCTTGTTTGAAATGTTTATTAAAATTTTCAGTGTTTATGTCTTAACTTTTGTCTCACATACTTACTATATATATTTTATAATTAATGAAGATTTTGTGAATATAAATTTAGAAAGTTTCTGAATGAAAATTTAGGCTTAGTTTAATTCTACTTTTGACTTTCTAATTAATTTGAAGGTTGCCTTTGAAATAAATATTAATTATTGCATCCGCATATTTCCATACATAAATAGCATTTGGTCCTTAAGTTTATAAGTTTAGTTTGATTAAAAATATGCCTCATAAATTATAATCATAACATACTTTCTTTAAATGCATTCTGAATTAATATTCTTCAAGATCTAATACAAATACTCTTTTCCTCATGGTTTTAAAAATCGCCCATCTTTACTCATATAGTCTTAATATTTTCAAAAATGTTAAAAATTATTTGTGATCAATTTATTAATTACATTAGCCAAACTTTTTGCTTAAAAATTTGCATTTAATACTCTATTTAGAAATCTTAGTTTAATTAAATAAAACAATTTGCCCACGTGATAATCGTTTATGTATGGTACTGGACAATTTTAAAAAGGATACAATAGTACCTTAATCAGCTATGTTTTTAGGAAACAGTTTTGGAATTATCAGTCTTATTACTGCAATCTTATAATTAGAGCAGTAGTTGTGAAACAAATTTTGTTTTTGGATCGCTTTCTGAAGAAATGTATTGTCATTTTTGTTTGTTTGTTTCTTTAGATAATATATAAGAAATTTTCTTAAAAACAATTCTGAAAAATGTTTTGTTACAGGTTCCAGTTGTATATCTGAAAGAACATTAATATTTTGTTGATTAATTATAGAGAGAGGAGAGAATAGCTGATACCTGGACATATAGTGTAATGCGGTAAATCAATGCTCTAAAAATTATGGACTCATAATCTGGTAGAAATACAAGCAAATAAAGAACACATTTATCTTGACAATGGAGTTGTTTAAACAATGCATTGAGTATTGCTCATTATTATGCAGAACAAAAATTTTTAGAACGCATTCTTATTGGTTGAAAGATAATAGGGAACATTTGAACTTATTTATAAATTCTTTCATCAGGTATGCTTGCTCAATTTTCTATGTAATCCCCTCAATAGTACAATTGTCATGCTCCATAAATAATATTTTCATTTATTTGAGTATTGCCATATTATAGTTGATTCAGTGCCAATCATTAGAAACTTTACCAAGACAAGTTTCTATAGTTTAATTTTTCATTGCAGAGAGGTAGATTTAGATAATTTTTGAAGCCAACTCTCAAATTTTAACAAAATTACCTTCTGTACATGGAACAATGTTTTAATTTGCTATTTCCTCTTATTATTATTTGAAAAGTTCCGAGAATGAAGAATATTTTAAATTTTTCTGTATTGATATATTTTATAGGGGATCCCCTATGCCAAGAATTGACCATGACTCCCTTAGAGTTTCGGGTGGGTCTCTCCTGGAGGCTATACATGCGGATGTATTGACTCAAGACGAAAATAAACAATATGCTACAAAAAGTTTTCACACATTTGGTTTGATAGGAGGCACTTTACTGCTTAGTGTGGAAATGATGTGGGTCTGGTGAGAAAAATTATGAATTATAAATTTTTATTCACTTACTGAATATAATTCACATGATTAAAATTAATGTATGAAATATTCGTATTTCCCTCTGTTATAGTGCTTCTTGTCAAATTTCTTTATTTTTAAAATAAGAGTGTTATAATGTTACAATTTATTTCTAAGTTGAAAATTTGATATATTTTATTCTGCAATAACTCAATGTATATGTTTACTGACTGATTGCTTCAGAAGAATATCAATAACAATATTTTCAATGACAGAATGAAAATAAACTCAATACAAATTTTTATTCAAGGAAGAGCGAATACTATGGCAATTCACAATCATCAACAAAAATGATCAGAACTTTATGCTTTTGCAATAAAATGCAATTTAAATGATAATGGCCAATGATAACCGTAGATATTAATGATAGATTTGGAACATGCTTTTGATTTGTAATAAATGCATGTCCTGCAGAAATCATCTCTTGAATAAAATTTCAAGATAGACATGCAGCACAATATTGATATTTCAAAGAACTTTTTAGAAATTAGTTAATAAACAAGTATTCAGAACATTCTTGCAGAAGCTGAAATGAGTTTCAACATCTCAATTAAAGGAATACTTTTAAAGGGGACAATAACCTCTGTTACTCTATATCCTATATATATATAGTTATAATTTTAGTTATGAAACAAAAATTATTTGTCTTTATTTAGAATTACATTACAAGATATTAGCTTAATAAAAAGTCTTAATTATTTCAACATAGTGTAAAAGAATAAATAGGAAATTGAGTGAAAAAGAAAGAAACTATGATAAAGTTTGTCTTAATCAAGTAATTTGTCAGTTTTCTTCCTTCTTTCTTGAAAAGCTTCATACCCACCTTCTTTAAAAACATTGATCTATTTTTATGTTAGTTATTCAATTTGATTTTATATGTATATGTTATAGATTTATATAATTTTACATATGTTTGAATAAAATATAAGTAATTAAGAATGATTAATATTAAAAGTATAAAGCATAAAAATATAAATAAAATAAAAGTAAAAATAAATGAAAAGTTCATATAAATATATTTTCTTTAAATGAATGTTAACATTTGATGGGCCAAATTATTTAAATTTAGGGCTATTGTAACTGAGTCATTTTATTCTCAGAATCAAAATCACTGTACAAAATGTTGAACCATAGCCTGTGTGAATTTGCAGTTTTCTTTCATGAAGTAAAAATTTAGAGAGTAAGGTATTAACAGATATTAATCTTGACTGTTATTTTGAAAATATAACTTTTTCTCCTTCTATCATGCTTCATTAGTTTTCATGATTCTTCAAAAACATCAATAAAAACCCTTTATAAGAATCAACTGAAGAAGGGGAAGCCTTTATAGATATTCATCTGAACAGCAGCTAAATTTGCATGGAAAATACCTCTGTCCAATATCAAGGCAGATTTTTAAAAGTGCTCACCCAGTTTATGCAATGTTTATTGTCTCTGAACTCTGAAGAAATCTGTGGATCTAATGATAAATACAAACAATAATATACAATGCTGCCCACATAGGAACAGCTTGATAATAATATTTCACTTATTGACATCAAATATTTTTACAGGTAAGATCTCTGATGTTACCAATAATAAAAACAAACTTGATTATAATAGCATTTTTACACAACATTATATATTTTTAACCAAAACACAATTTTGTTACATTTTGGTAACCTTTCTCCTGAAATGTTATTACGTCGGGTTTTTATGAGATGTTTTGCTTTTTGAAATCATCCCAAAAACATGAAAATGAAAAGGACAATGAATCAACCCTGATACAATAATAGTTTCTAATAGAATTTGTAGTATGTTCTTCTATTCAGAACTCTCTGTTTAACTAACATCTTTGATTTATTTTCTGATATATTTAAATTTCTTTTTACCTTTTCATCAATGAAACATGAGGATACATAAAATAGATTTAATATGAGAAATATAAAGAATGGAATTTAAAGAAAGACATATAAAATTGATGGCGAATTGAATGCCAGGCCCTTTAGAATTGTAGCCGATTTTAAGTCAAAATATCCCTTCCACTGAAGATGAAAATTGAGAGAAAATTTCTTCCCTCCCTCTGGGAACACCTGGAAGTCCACACAATTACAGGAGGTATTGTAAAATTTTTCTATTTACTAAGGGGAGATAATAAGGGTTGGTTAAGTAGTCAGTAATCATTCTCCAGAATGAAAGATCCCAATATTTGGCACCATGTCATGTCAGCTGTCAATAATTTTTCTGAATCCTGTTCTCATTTTTAATAGAATGATTCTATAAACTTTCAAATGCATATTTTGATTTTATTATGGTATTTTAATACATCTGGCAATGTCTCTTCTTAAATAAATTTTAAAGTTAAAATTATGTTTTCTAGATTTTCATATACAGTATTTCAGAAGCACTAAGAAAGTAGAATTGATATGTTTGGCATGTTAACTTAGAAAATCACACATGTATTAGTAAAAATTATTATTAGATACATAATCCTTTCTTGTTTGCTCCATTTGTAATTTTAACAAATTGCTAAAAATAACTTAATCTTGAAACAAGAATTTATAATAATTTAAGTATGAGATAGATTGATGAAGGATGTGGAGCAATATAGGCTAATACCTTTTAAGTATGAGGAAAAATATTAAGAAAATATTAATAAGTTATTGTGAAATGTTTTCATGTCTCTTAAAAATAATGAATAATCTTTAGTTTTAAATATTAAAAATTTATCATAACGCGGTATTGTGTAAATTAACATTTTCAACAAAACAAATATTAAAAGAAAAGCAATAGCTATATAGTATTATTAAAATAGTTTCAAGAAGCAAGGCACGCACATCAATATTAAATTAATAGCTTCTGTAATCCCATGAATACACTTCCCTCTGAGAGTACCACTGTTGAATCAAACTTGTAATAATTATTTATTTGCTCATATATATACACATATAGGTGTGTAGTCGCATGGTTTATGTGCAGAATTCACTTTGTGATCTGATTATAGAAATATATATTTAACTACTACAGTGAAAAACGTGAATAAAAATAATACCTTATGTTTTCAAAATTGTTCACCTAATATGTAAAAGAAGGAAACATTTTAAGAACAATATGTGGAACATTATTACTAAACAATTTTCTTCAAATTACACCTTTTATCGCACCAAAAATCAAAAACTAAAATTTTTCTAAATAATACTCTTGTGATCAATTTTATTGATTTTCATCACTTTCTAAAGCAATAGAAATACCACTGGTGACAGACTTCATAAATTTGAACCTCGGTCAAGCAATGAGAACAGCAATCTTCTCACCAAATGCACACCACTAAATAACATGAGGGATTTAGAACCTCAACAGCAGATTTAGCATCTGGTTTCAATTGAACAGATTCAAACTCTCGAACGACAGCTGCAAATTTGAGGCATCAATACTGTCAACATGTCCTTTTTGTGATTAAATATTATCAAGTGAGATTTAATAAATAATTTCCTTCAACTTAATTAAAACACTTTTCAATGCTATTAAATCTTTAAGTTCAGCAAATTAAGCCAAAACTTTTAATTAATTCATGTATTTCAAGGAAAAATAATATGTACCATTTTTATATCAAGTCTTTCTATGAATCTTTAATCTTAAAAGGGGAAAAATACATTCTGTTTCTGTTTCTTTTTAATTTTTCAATATATTTTTGTTTCTAAAAGAAATTATATCTTAAATTGAAAAATCTTGTAGCAATGCTTTGAAATGTCTGTTTAAAATGTAAAAAGTTAGTTCTAATTTAAAAATTTTGGCTCTTAAAAGAGATTCTTCTTCCCCCTTTCTTTTTATATTTAAAATGTACCAGTTTTGACTATTTTATTCTGGTCTTGTTTTTATTGGTTCAATATAAGAGATTTAAATAAATTATGCTTCTTGAACAGTTTTAGTCAATACAAAGAGCCACTTTGCATGCCTTACTGATAATAGTTCTTGTACATTTTTCCCAAGACCTTTTTCTTTCATCAATTCTCACACAATAAGAAATTTACTATCATTTTTCTTCATTTTTATTACTGAAGACTCGACATTATGATTCATTTTTCCTGTCAGAAATGTTATTAAATTCATTCTAATTTCTTTAAACTGAATCACTTCGGCTAAAGTTTGACATTATTTAAATATCAGAAACGATCATATCAGCGCTATATCGATGACCCTAAAGAATCATTTTTGTCCATTTTCTTAGGTTGGTCTAGCAAAGTGTGGGTGGATGCCATAATGTCACCTAAATTAACATCCTATGTGCTTGTTGCACCTGTCCTTTCAACTTTTTGGTTTGGTATCGGTTACTTTTTCTCTTTCATATTTAGCAATGTCACAGTGAATTTTTATATCTTTGCATTCTTCAATAATAAATTCATTTATGGGCTGTGCTTATTGGTCAAGCACATTACACTTGTCTCTTTATCTTTCCAACACAAGGCTTTCACATTGTAAATCTCATGGCAAGATTCTGCCTTTGTTTCATTTTTAGAAGGAGCCAGATCTTGTGGAAATGTTTTTGTTTGATCTGCATAGTTCCATTACAGGAAGTTTTAAAGGTCATGAAAGTCTTGGTGAGGAAAACAAATTATCCAGTTGAAAGGTTTTCTTTTTCTTATTTACCTAGAGATGTTTTCATATCATAAGTTTAACCAGTAGTACTCCATATTTTTAGAGCATATTTTCAACCCCCGCTTTCTTTATGCTTTTTGGAATATATTGTTTAAATAATACTTCTCTTCCTTTAAATTTAATGATAATCATTGAAAAATAAATTTTGTGGTATCATATACTTCATTAAACGCTCTATTAAAAACCATTAATTGAAAAATTTTTCTTATTTTCCACAACTATTCGTGAAGTTGAGAATCTTGCTTTCTTTTAAACTATTATCAGAAAAGTGTAAAAATTATTAGGAAATGATCACGGGCATAACTTCTCTGAAAAGGAGTTTCTAGATTATTAGTTATCCAATAATCCATTCGTTATTCCTTTTCTTCGATGTGTCCATCAGTAAATTAAACCAAGAAATTTTAAAATATCATTTAGCAGTTGGTTTCCATGAAAGTGTTTTTATTTTGTCAGATGCTTTTTCCTGAAGATTAAGTACATCAAATACTTTCACTCTATTAGTTTCCTTTTTAACTGAAATGATAAAATTTCATCCCCTGAAATCAGTTTAAAAATCACTTTCTCATTTTTGTAATTGCTGGCATCAACTTTAATCCTAATTTTACCTAAAATTGGCAATACATTTATTAAGCTTCTGGAGCCTTCTACCTCTTCTTTCCATGAAAATAACCTTCTATTTCTCAATCACAATTAGCTGATACATCTAAATCAACCTCATCATCTTCAAAAATGCTATTTTCTAATTCATCTCCAAACTTTGAAACACTATCTTCAAAATTTTCATCATCTAAGTCTTTCATCAAATTCCCAATCTCTATTTGTGTGAAATTTCAAAGCAATTGGAAAAATCAAAGAGAAAAGAAAAATCTGTAACTATAGACAAGAAAATCATTTCCTCTAATTGAGTATTTTTAAAAATTCCGAATTGGTTTAAAGATCGCCAATGGTAAGAAATTACACACAGCTGATAACGCTGGTGCAGAAACATATTCTCCCCACCATATTACGGACAATAGAAGCAAAGGTGGTATAAGAAGGGCTCCCAAAGTGTGTAGAACTGTCTCTTGTGATAGCTTGGTACACAAGCTTTCGGGCAAGTATCAAAAATGTTCGCACAGTATATGTACTGCTGAGTTCTAAAGAAGTAGCATTGATGTATATATTGTAAAACATTCCGTTTTATTATTAGTTTATTTGAATCAGTTGATTATTCGTATAGACTGACTTGATTGCAGATTTTTGGTTACAGATTCTACATCTCAGGAAAATACTTTATTGCTTTGACTTTCAACTTTCTGAATCAAATCAATAAGTTCGAAAGGAATTGATAAGCCCCTAATGAATTGATACAACAAAACTTTTTCAATTTTAAACAAGATTTCTATTATATTGAAGATTACTGGACAGAAAGAGAGTGATGGAGAGAACATTTATTAAGTATATCTATCTTGAATAAAAACTGAATTGAAATTATCTAATGTCTGTTTATTTTGGATTATGAAATTATCGGTCATTTAGTTTCAAAACTAATGATAAAAACATTATAAATTGTCCATGAGATTTGATTGTAATAGTAGAATATAAATATTTTATTTATTGGCTTTTATCCCTACTGAACATACAAAATTTGGACCTATAATTTTATAATATTTATAAAAACATGAATAAATGCTTTTTATTCAAAGATAATTTTGAAAACATACCCAGATCTTATAAAATATGTAATATTGAAAAATGATCTGAACGTCCCTTGCCTCGTCCCCAAAATGAGGAATATTTGTCTGAGAATATTAGACTAGGACTGTTTTTAATTTTTATAAGTAGCAAAAATCTTATAAGTAATTGTTTATATCTAAGTAATTTTTACTTATAAGTACTATAAGTAAAAATCTACTAGCAATTTTTAGCAGTTGGGTCTAAATCACATTTGAACTCACTCTTTGTTTTACTAAAATTTACATCTTTTCATAAAACAATAAAACTTTTCATGTTTTTACAATAAGTATTTTTACAAGAGAATTAATGTCGTACCCCTTACAAATATTTATTTATTAAATGTCATAATTTAAACATTATTGTCTCTATTTCAGTAATTATTAGCTAAATCAATTTATTTTCATTTGTAAGTAGAAGGAATTTTCCACACTTCTGACAAATATGACAGTAGTTTGAATAATAAATACAAAAAGCACTTCTTACAATTGATATATTTTTATAAATTCAATATTTTGGTCATTTGTTGAAGAAAGATAAAATGAGAGCTTCATAAGAACTTTGGTGCTATTTTTATTTCCTCCTTATTTTGTGACATTTATAATACACTATTTTTATATATGAAGTTAAAAACTAATAGTTAGGAAATAATTGAGTATTTAATTTTCTTCATTTAAGATGCCAGTGAAGATTGAAGCTGGGTTGTAGAAGCAAGCACCAAAATTATTATTATAACTTTTACCGAGATGGATCAAAATATAAGTTGGTTTTATCTGGATGAACCATTCTGTTGAAAATATTACAGAGTCTCTGGGAAACTAAGCACTGCTCTTGCATCAGTTCAGTATTACCAGTTAATCCGCAAATTTAAATGTATCATTTTTAATTGAAATTATTTGTTGCAAGGTCTTACATATTTAAATGTTTAAAAACTCTGTTACTACAAATGCTCTAGTACTATACCGGTGGTTATAATAAAATTAAGTACTATTGAGGGGTCTGTAGAACCCTCTTTCTGCTTTTCATGATGAAACTTGGAATATATGCTATGGACGATGGGGAAAAGATTTCTGCAATAAAAATTAGTAATTTTGACCTCCAATTGATATCGAATATCTCTTATGCAAACTTCTAACCCTCTATATAAACTTGCAGTCATATTCAGAGAATCATTATGTGTGCTTGTCATCAAGTAATCATGTCCTCACAAAAAGATTGAGCTTCTTTATCAAAGCTTTTATCAGAACAGCAGCAACCACTTAGCTGTCTGCGGTGAATTCATTGGTTTAAAGGATCTGCTAAAAGGCCCCAAGTCGAGATTGTTTTGAGGAAAGATGATTGTGAAATTTGAAGAGACTGGAGATTTAGGTATTGCCCAGAAGAAAGCTGTTGAAGGAAAACCACAAAGAAGTCGTTACTGATGTGGTTGAAAGAGTTCTGAAGTTCCATCTATTCTTCAGCAAGTGGTCGCATTAGTGTCACGCCATGAAAGTTAGAGATCCCGCGGTGGACAGTATGAAAAATTCTGGCGATACATTTTAAAAATGGTATCTGTATAAGATCCACGTGATGCAATGCTGAAACCTCAAGATCACAAAATATGCCTTTGAATTTGTTTAATGATTTCTGGCGAGAATGTTGATGACATAAAATGGAAAAATTCTTATGGTCAAGATAAGGCACATTTTATTTAGATGGAGCTGTGAATAGTCAAAATTGTCTACATATAAGTACTTCACCCTCCTTGTCCTGCATCAAATCACTCGCATTCTATTTACATGACTGCTTGGTGTGATTTATTGAGTTTATACTTTCTGACCTTTTCTTTTCTTTGAAACTCACCTATCATCCCGTAAAAGATGCTTTTTATTGCCACGAGTATGCATGGGTACAGTGAACTCCTTCAGAACAGCATGTCATTCCTGTAGTAAGTAGGAAATCGACAATGTTTCAACCACTATCTCTTTCATGCAAGGTGTGTATACCCCCACATTGGGTGCCAAGTCAAAAGCACGTTTAGTACTAACTTTTGGTGATAATTGTGTAATATATTGACATTTTCCAGGTGCATGGCCTTCCTCATTCACCTCCGACTTAAACTCCTATGATTTCTGGTTGTGGGGGCTCTAAAGACCAAGTATAGAGGAGGAATTAGGATCACCCACCTGAAAGCTAGTGGTTATTATGCACCATGGGGCTGAAATCCCCTCATGAATTGTTTCAAGGCTGCCATTGAAAAATGCTATAATATGCTTTCAACACATTATTGATGTCAGAGAGCACATATTGAGCATATCTGTAATTGAATAAATTTTTAGATTCTGACATATTTTTGTCCTTAAGCAACTACATTTCCTTCGTGTAGTGGTGGAAATTTGAGCTGTTTTTATTGCAGGAATCTTTTTCCCTATTCTATAGCATATATTCCAAATTTCTCAATAAAATCCGGACAGGCAGAACGGTGGTCTCTACAGGTTTTCAGAATAGTGGCGACAATAATTACCACCTTGGTATGTTGAAACAATACATATATATATAAGTAAAATATAAATAATAATGTTTACAATATAATTTATGAAGTAAAATAATGTATACAATCTGATAACTACAAACTATATAAAGAAAATTAATGAACCAAATTTAAAATGTAAAACTGAATGTATAAAAATGTTATTAATATTATCAAGTTATTAAAAATCCATTTGGAGTACAAATTATAATTCATAAGAGCTAAAGCAAATTATCAATAATTTCATTGAGCGTTAAAATTAGAACTATTTATTATATCTCTCAATTGTGTTCCCTTTCTAATGTTCATATAAATTTTCTTCTGCTGAGTTGTGTGATATTATATTTTAATGTTGCTTTTTATATTTAATGTTATCAAGGAAAGAAAATGTTGTTTCTAGTAAATTTACTAATTAGTTTTACCTAAAATTTACTTTAGTTTATCAGAATTATAATTATAAATTTTAAGTTATTTTTATTCATTTGTTTTTCTTCATGTGAAAAGCTTGTACCTAAAAATTCATAATGGTAAAATATTTAATCATTGGAAAGCTTTTACTTGAAATCTGAAATGTTATTTATTTATTTTTATCATATCATTATAAACCAAGAACTGCTTTCTTAACTATACTTTTAGAATTAGAGATCAAAATTACTAATCATAATTTTTATGATTAATTTTTGTTTCTGTGTTTCTTTTGGTCTGTTTTGGAGGTAATTTTATTTTAAAGTATTTTGGTTACAGTTAAAATAGTTTAATATTTTATATAAACCCTTTAACCATCTAAAATTAGTTTTATTAAGGCAATCTTTAATGATTAACATGGAAATGAAATTAAATACCTTAATTTACTGTTAAATAAAATATATTATCTTATTTTAAAATTATTAGTTTTCGGCATCATCATTTCTCTATGTGTAACTGAAATTATCAAAAATATTTTAATATCAGTTCTAGCCTTCAAAAGAAATTGTCTCTAGAAAAGTTTCTAAAAGCATTGAAATATACATGTGTATCTTGAAGAGATAATTAGTTAAGAAATTTTTCTCATTCATTTCTTGCCATTAGAATATTAGATTTTTGAATAAAATTACAAAATCCAGATGCTCAAAAACACAATGAAAGAACATTTCTGAGGGTAGTAGCAAGTTGTTTACTTTATATTTACATCTATAACATTCCATAGCTCATGCATTAATCTTAACAACTTTTAATTTTATTGTTGTTTCTGAATTACATTTAAAATTTCCTCAATTTTTAAGATAGCATTATGTTAAAAATATGGTATCATTAATATAAAGAATTTAAAAATATTTATATTACTGGGATTAATGGCGTAACGATCATTATTGTTGTTAACCATATCTCTCATATTAATTCTATGCTTTTCCTTTTCAGAATCAGCACTGATTTTCAAGCTTGCATTTTTGTTGTATTAATGTTATATAATCAGTTTTGCCATTGTTTTTATTTGCTGCCTTATAGAAATATTTACAGAAGTAGTTATAAACAGTTAGATCTAAAAACAAAATTTAAAAGTAGAATGCCCCAAAGTTGTTGAGCTCAAACCTGTTAAATTTCTGTGTTTTGATGCTTATCTCTTGATCTAATGTCACAATAAACTTTCAGATAGAGTGACGATAGCAAAATTTCACCCGATATTGAGAGGACTCCCAGGTAAAGTATCAAATATTATATGGTTTTTCTTTTTAATAATTATTAGAGAAAAATATTTCTTCAGAAAGACAAATGGTCTTTCATTTCATTTCATTTTGTTCATTTCATTAATATTGGTTTATATATTTTTAAAAATTGACTTGATTAACAGATATAAATTTCTATGCTTTTTAAATAAAAATCTTTTTCCTGAAAATTTATCAAAATGTCTTGCTTAGCTTCCAATGTTAAAGTGTAGTAGTTTATTGTACATATGGATTTTTGACATTAATATATTTCCAGAAAATAATTCTTTTTAAAAGAAATTCATTTTACTACTCTATCAAAAAGATATAGAGCATTACACCATTATAGACATAAGTATTAAATATTTTTAAATGTTTTTAAAGAGATTTCAGGTGAATGTTGTAAATTGTATAATAGATTTTACAACAATAATAATAAACTAACTGAATTAAAAATTAAAATTACAATAGAAATTGAGATAAATATTTGTTTGAATGATATACATTAAACAGTGCAATGATCAAAAATAAAATAATAAAGTGACCTCTCCCCTTTATTTTGGCCTTTCTTATTATGCCTATTTCTATTTCTTTTCATTAGATCCTTTTATGAAAGTGTGGCCAATCTGTTCTCTGTTGTCACGAAACTGTAGGTACATTACTGACTGAAGAAGTACATTTTGACTTATGTGAATGTTAAAAGAAAAGTTTCCACTTCTAGGTTTCAGAGTATTATGTGATGGAAAAGGAAAGTTTGAATTATTGGTATGATTAATTTTGTTTATTTTAATCCTAAATTGTATGTAATTTCAGAATAACTCATTTGTGTCATAAATCCTTTTTAAAAAGAACAAACAGCATTTTATTTATATTTTAAAACACAGCCATTTAGCAAGGCATACTTTATAGCATATCTACTGTTGAGAGACCAATAATCATAAATTAATTGGTTCTCTCAACAGTAGAGTATAATTTTGGAGAAACCAAATTATCATTGGTCGGTAAATTAAAAATTTTTACTGTTGTTCTGAATCTGTTGAAAACCAAATTAATTTTTATTAGCTCTTTTATTACTTGCTCACTTTCTGGCTTTCATCAAAACATCCCATTATTTCCAAAAACTAGTTTTTAAAATTTGTTGCTGTAATTGAATTCTTTTTCCCTTTAAAATAGTTTTTAACATATAAAAAGTGATAATGCGGAACTATCTTCAGATATTTTTGTTTTAATATTCATAATGTATTATTATTATGATGATCATAGAGATTGTTAAAAGACATCTAATTTTTATTGTTAATATTTTTCCAGCATAGATGTAAACAAGATTTTAAAATTTCCTTTTTGATTAGTTTTTAAAATTATTAGTTACATCTCAGTTATTAAAATTTGATAAATTACATATCAGGAGTGTAATAGACTAAGATTCATTGTCATGAGCTTTGTGACTAATAATGCATGTTGAGTCTCAGCCCCAGCAAATATTCATCTAATGGCAAATAATGGAGACTGCTACATGTTAAATAGAGCTGAATAGATCTCAACATTTTCATTATGATGTGTACATGTTCAGAGACTATTCATGTCTTGTTCACTTGACTATTGTTCAATATTAAGAGATATCTCTACTATTAGTCCTCATAAACTTTTGGCTATATTGCTTTAGTTCAAATCAAATCTGCGATGATTACAGCACACAATTCGCATTGTTTGAACAAAGTTATCACAAATATTATCCTGAAGTGATTAAATATTTTGCTTTTCTTATAACTCTGCTAGCCTTAATCTTTATTAACTTTTTGCTTAGATTTTAAAGGCCTAAAATGCGATCTGGATAGCTTTTTGTGAAGATTCTCTGAATGCAGCTCCTCTTGGGTGCAAATCTGTGAATGTTAGGAATTGTACGATAACAGAGCATGGTGCTCTTTACATTAAATGTGCTGCTGGATATGAAAAATTTTACCAGAATGCAACAGTATCTCTGGGCCAGAAATGAATTATGTGAATTAAATATCTTCATTCAAACAGAAGAAAGTGATATAGGGGTACAAGTACTACAGCATTCCAGATGAAGATAATTATGATGTTTTTCCTGGATATACTTGGTTTCAAAAAGTGATGGAGTTCTTCATTATGGCGTGAATGTTTCAGTTAATTTGAACAGCCTGGATCTTCAGGATACATCAGATGGGGAAGGGTCTCTCAGTCCTGCATTATCTTCTTCAAGCACTTTAGTCGAGCCTGTTAGCTATTTTATGTATACTTATAACAAAGTAAGTATGCATATATATTGATGTATAGAGAAATATTTGTATTTAATTTCTCTAAATTACCACTTTCTGATGTTTTGTATTTATGTTAACAAATACTAAAAGTTCTTCAACTTCCTTTTTCAATTTTTGGAACAGTAAATATTGTCCTTTTTCTTGTATAACAAAAACACACTTAATAAAATATGCCTTTTTAATAATTTTTAATTGTGTCCTTAAAATTTTTACCAAAATTTAGTTATTGTAGTTAGTCTAGCTATCATTGGTGATGAGTTACCATAATTGTTATAATTCTTTTATGAAATATGGGTTACTGTCAAGAAGCAGACAGGCGTTGGCTTCTTTGAGGAAAGATCGATTGAAATAAATTATGCCTATTTTGAATACAACACATGCTCATATTGAAATTTTTTTTTCTTCCTGTGGTATATATAAATACATGTGTGACTCAAAATAATTACTGGTATTTTTATTAAAGGGAAATACTGCAACATACCCACCTAGCAGCAGATCAGAAAATATGATAAAAATATTTGAGAGCGGAAGAGGAAGACTTACTATACATTGAGGAGATTGGCAAATGGTTGACCCTAGCGAAGAGCTTATTCATGAATGGTGGTTAGGTCCCAAGCTAATTTTTCTTGCCCAGTATATCCAGCTAGTATGCTTGATGAAAGATACAACACCTCTGAAAACAAATGCTACATCATTTAATACAACCTGATTCTTCAAATTGGGACAACATATTCTCATATCTTCTGCTTGCATACTCTGAAGTTTTAACTGTATCCGCATGTATTTCACCTTGCTTTCAGCACATATATGGGAAGACAGACAGAGGTCCTTCAGCAGTACTTAGATGTATTCTGAGAGATTCCTTACCTACAAATGTAGGTCAGTCAGTGGATTATTTGCATGAACTGTAATTACAAATAGAATAGGTCGCTGAGCAAGTGAGAATATTCAATAGAAAACAACAATTCTTTTGTGGATTATTTTAACAGAAGAATATCAACAAAAATGTTTTGTACCTGGAGATCAGTGTATTTACTTTACCTGATCTCGAGCAATAGTTTGCTTGGGCAGGACTTGGGAAAGTATCAGACATTACACTGCACTCATACTGTCGTTACCTGATGGAAGGAAAATACATGTTCATGTGAACAAAATCTACAATCCAGCATAAGGTTAACACTGTAGAGAGTTATATTTGAAAATGAAGAATAATTTGGAGAAGTTATAATAGTTCCAGAAAGGGATTATTTGATGCTACAGAAGATGGAAATAAATAATGAGATGAACTTGGATCCATAGTGAGCTTCAGAAATGGAAAATAATTAGTGATTATTAACAAGCATCAAGCAATTATTTTTGGGCAGCTAGAAATAACAAAGGATATTTGTTTAATATTTAATATGGAAAGAAAGAAGCCTTTACTGTACACAGAATTCTGAAAGCTTTAAGAGGAAAAAAGTAGAGGAGCAAGTAGAAGAGTATTGTTAAATGCTTGGATTAAAGAGAGAAATGTACAGACACCACACATTCCTATGTTTGTGTATGCAAGAAGGATAGAATCTAAACCTGCATAGATTATAGAACTTAAAACACACATCACTTAGAACCGTAGAAGATTTCCCAATGGAAAAGCTGCTGCTTGATCTAATGTATAGTGCATAGAAAAGGCTAACATTATACAATAAACTTGGATTTATTAAAGTAGGATATTGGGCAATCTCCAATGGAAGAACAAAGCAAAAGAGTATACATCATTTAAAACACTACTACCAAATATCAGCTTAAAGTTCTACCATTTGAACTGCAAATGCTCCAGCAACATTTTAAAGGAGTCACAAAATAATGCCTTAAAGGAATTTAATGAATTTGCAAGACCATAAGATGATATTAAGCTTTTTCTCTCCTGGTTTTGAAACACATACATCACCTTGACTATATATTTACAACTAGAAGATCTCAGATTCTCAATAAATTAAATGATCATTTCTTGTGAGAACTGATAAATTATTTTGGTCACATAACGACTCAGGAAAGAATCCACCAGATCCAAAAATAAAAGCTTTAAACCTAATCCGAAAGTTTATCATTTGGATTATTAATCATTAAAGACATTACATTCTCTCAAGTATGCAAAAATTACTCACCACTACTAAGCTGAATAAGAAAGTACTTGTTCTTGATTGGGAGGTAAGTACACCTGAGACCTTTTCAGGAACCGGCGAAAATCTTTAAAAACATTGGAGTTGTATACCCCTGATAGAGAGACTTCCTCTATTTGGATGCCTCCCACTGGTATAGGAGCCTGCCTGTTTCTGGGGGAAGAAAATAGTATCCCATTGGCTGTGTGTCAAAATTTGACTACCATAACAACAACAACACTGGCGATTGAGAGAGAAGCTTTTGCCATAAATAGTGTGGGTTTTAAAAAGTTCAAGCCTTGGATATTTGGATCACCTATAAAAGTGATTAATGACCATAATCTGCTGACATTTGTGGTTAAAAATGTTCCATAATAATCGGTTGCAGAGCTGGATACTTGTCCTCCAAAAAGTACAACTTTCTTCGTTGATCATTGCCCAGAGTAAACTCTTGTCAATGCTATGATGCTCTATCTAGATTTCAGATATTGATAATTCATAAATATTACTTTTTAGTAGCATCGTGATATGAATACATATCTTTATGTTATTAATAGAACCACATTTCACATTACTTGGGAAGTTGTCTGTAATTGATTTTAGCATATATGGGTACTACATTATAGCTTAATATTAGTCGTATTAAACTTGTTATATATAACATGTATGTATACACTTTGTAAATCAATAAAAAATTGATGCTATTTGTAGAATGCAGTCTTTAATGTTTATATTAGCATAAGAAGTTATTTATGGACCCTTTTAGGAATGCAATTGAAAAAGTTCATATATGTAACTCTTAAGTAGGTAATGGTTTTCATTGTATTGTTGTCCCTTTACTGTCGATTAATTTGTTTGATTGACATTTGTGTTTTATTATATGTGAGTTGCCAGTATATCAGTATTTATTGATAAATTTTGAAATATTATTCTAGCTCTAGTGTCAATATTACACTTAATCATTGTACACATAGTGGTTATTAATATGATTTAGGCATCCAGACTTTATGATTATCTTTTGTCAGTGCATTTTTAGAGAATTTGTATTCTATATGTAATTTTTAAAACAGATTTATGTGAAAACCTCACCAGTAACAGACTTTGGGTCTCAAATGTATATTTAATTTATAATTATCATAACCTTGGCAGCAGTTGTGTTTAGCCTACTATTGTAATCATATTCCTAATTGGCCAATTTTTGCACAACATAGGGCTTTACTGTTTTGGGAAAAAACAGGTGTTGGCCTTGAGGGAGTGAAGTGATAGATTAATATTTTGATTTATAACTTTCTCTGTATCACAACATTTCTCTGTATTTCATATAAGTAAATATGCATATTCAAATTAATTACTGGTGTCTTGGAGAGAGAAAATTAAATCAGCTATGTTTACAAATATTCTTATGAGATGTCATGTTTTTAGATCAAAACAGCCTTAGTTTACAATACGTTTGATCTGTTAATCATTTAGCTTTTTATTTTAGCATCATAGTTCTACATAGCAGGAGCAAAAATAATATCAACTTTATACAAAGTAAGCAAACAGTGCAGTATTTAGTAAAAACGTCATTTAAAATTCATTTCTAAAAATTAATTGTTAATTATATGCTTTTAATACTTTTACATTTTATTTATTTGTTTCTGCTATACCTTTTATTCTGTTGTAATCTCTGTTGTTTTAATGTTAATCTCATTTCCATTCTTAGGTATTAGTATGTAGAGAAGTCTTTTCTAAATTAGAATCAATCTTGTTACAGCATTTTTAAAAGGAAGAAGAAACCAATTTGTATTAATTTAAAAAGGCATTATATCTTATTGAGTTAAAAAACATTTTCAGTAATATTTTGATTATATATGTAAGAGGTTTTAGTATACACTCCCATCTTTTTATGTGTTCTCTTTACATACATGCTTTAACATATTTAATAAAAATGATCTTAAAAATTTATTCAAATTGATGCCTCAAGAGCATTTTTGAATCTATTAACGGAATGATGAACAATGGAAATATAATACAATTTTGTAATCCATCCTTATTCACTATGCTACTTTCAAAATATTTTGTTTCACTTCATGTCTCTAAATGTTACACAATTTTCAAAGTTGAAGAATTTTATTATAATTTTTAAATATAACTATTTTTCTTTAATGTTTGTATATGCTAAATACTTAAGAAATTTTAATCATGTGGCTGTATTTTTACATGACTCTAATTTTGTTGTTAAATTACATAATAACTTGATAAATTTATTTGAAAAATAGGTAACTAAAGATGAATTCAGTTCTTTAATCTATTTTAAATTTCTTTAAACCTTTTAAGGAACTGATATTCAACTTATTAGATAAGCATATATTTAATCTCATATTGACTGATGCAATAGAAATATATCACCTCCAAATATTATATACTTTGCATTTGGAGATACATTTAATTTCAAATAAGTTTTATTATTACATTTAAAATGTACTATGCACCTAATTATTTTACAAAAGTAAGAAATTAAACATTCTGAAATAATTAGTGACACAAAATAATGTCAAGAGGTTAAAATATGTCTAAAAATTATGACACCTTGTTGATGTTTCAATATTTAAACCATTTTGTATTAATTTTTAGACTGAAACCTACTCAGTTTCTGTAGTTCTACTAGAATTGAATATTCTGAAGTTACATATCTTCCAGACAGATCCTGTCTCAGATGTGTATTTAGCAGACACCAAGTCAATGTTATTGTTGGGAATGAAATTTCAGCTTGCAAAAGCTAATGGTAGTAAATCTAAATTTGTGTTTAGGACTATTTTGGTAATTGAGGAATTGAAGAAAATTTGATTGGTAAATCTAATTTTAAAAATTAATTACTGACATAGAGTTTATTGATTCATCTTGTTGTTATTAATTCTTTTGTAAGTTATGAAAGATTGAAATCAAGATTAGCTGTAATCTTCAAGGGAAAAAGTTAAATAAAATATATGCAAAAACTTCATAATTTTTAATAAAAGCAAATTATGGGAACTTTTTCTTGTGTTTGTTGAAGCTTTTTGTTTAACTATATCATTTTCATCCTTCACTTGTTATTCATTTTATGAAATAATTCAAAATATTCGTTGCTACTGTTAAATTTTGTCTAAAACAGTAAGCTTCTTCAAAAGTATAATTATTTGATCTGAGGAATCAATATCCATAATCCAGTTATTTAAAAAATTGAAATTTCATCCGCCTCCAGTAAATCAATTTCTGTAAATGGAGCAAACCAAAATAACAATGGCCAAATATTTTGTGATCTGTTATTAAGAATTGCAGACAAAAGAAAACAATAGTAGATAGGAGGAGTGCATTTACATTTTGTTTGAAGAACTGTGTCAATATAAATATTCTGGTGAAGCAAACCACTCTATTTAAGTTGAGCGTCCATTTATTTGATTTTTCCTTCAAATATTTAAGATCAAAGACTGCTAGTAATTTTTCCTTTAATCAGTCTATATCGCTTACTTTCTTGAAAGCTTTTATACAGATTTCAGAAATCCTGCAATTGTTATCATATCCATTTTATTGTAATGTTGCATTATTTTTATTTAATAATTAGTATTTTCAAATATTGCTCTACATACATCTAAATATTTCATTGTTTTTATTATTACTGTGAGTTATAAATACTGATTAATATGCATTAATTTTTAACTTTTACATTTTAGATAATCACCATGTAAATGATTTGTCTTGATTTGAAGGAAAAAGGCTTCTAAAAATTTTGTTTTCTAAAAAGAATTTTTAAAAATGTACTGATTTGTGTTTCTAGCCTTTAAGAATTTATATAACTAGTTAATATATATTATTTTTCTCTTCAGCCCCTCTTTTGTTTCATGTTTAATTACATATTTTCTTTTTAAAACAAATTATTAGATCCCAGATGGAGGCATTTTTAAAAATATCACATGCAGTTCGAGAGGGAGATTACATTTGAATGTGAATGTTTCTGCTAAACTTTGAATTAGAATCTGCTACAGCAGAATTTCTGAGCCCATTGGAAAAATTGGTCTTTTCAACTCTAATTCTCCTAAATCCACTCCTACAGGTTATGATATTTTTAATCTAACTTTAAAATAAATTAATTTTTAAAATAAAATTAGATTTTGATAAATTTAGGCTATAAATTATGTTTCCTTTACATTTACTCTGTGTTAAATACACTGATGTTTCTAATGTTTTTATAAAGGAATCATACATTAATTGCTGGCTATCTCTTTGTAGTGAGTTCAGAGGTTTTTAAATAAGACTTTTTATATAAGGCATATGATTTTAACAGTCAATAAAATGAGTAAAGGAAAATTAAATGTTAAATACTTAGAATTTTTCATTGTTTTGAATCAGCTTTTATGTCAGAATTGTTATTTTGTTTGAAATATACAACTTTTTGATCCTTCAAAGTTTATAATAACAGAAATTTTCTTTAAGTATAAACTATCTTAAATAGTAGTAATCCGGAGCAATATTAGAATTTGTTTTCTTGTTCTTTATCAAATATTCCTGAATTCATTTATGTGTTGAGTGCTTTTATTGCATAAGTTGAAAAATATCATTCAACTAATTCATGTTTTTAATTTTAAAAATATTAATAATTGTACATCAAGAAAGCGCCACCAAGTGGTCATGTGATGATAGCATGCTTCAAGATTAAAGATGTTCATGTTAAGCAGGGGGTCTAGGTCTCCAGTAAAAGTTCCAGAGTAAATAATTGTGATTCCTACTAGTTTCCTCCTTTACAAGATATGTTGTAGATAATTATGGAGAGTGAGATAATTAATCTGCCTTTATCTTGTCTCAGGATTTGTGGCTAAAAATGCAAGGCTCATTTTCATTAACATGCTCAAATTGCTCTAGTGATACATTAAAACCAAACCTAGCAGTTCCATAATATGGTGCTAAACAATCTTTTTAATATACTTTATACAAGGCCAAATTTTAAATGCATGTTTAAAGAATATTTTTATGGTAGAGTAATAAGCATTTTTATTAAGGTAAGTTCAAGTTACTATTAAAAGTACAACAAGTAAATAAATAAAATAAAGTAATTGAATTTTAATCATGTTTCCATTATTTAATTTTCAGTTGTGTAATTGCAAGATAATCACTAGAAATGAGTGCAAACTGTTATCATACCACATGGTTTCCAAAAATTAAAGAAAATCAAGATTGTTAAATTTTTATTTTGTGTAATCAAATTTGGCTAAAATTTATTTCAAAGTGTTTCACTCAATAAGCCAAAAGGAAAATAATTTTGTATATTTTTATTTTTAATTTTAAAAATACCGTGTGTCTGAAAGTCCCCAGTCTACCAGAGTAAAACACATTTTTGGCAAATTAGTTTTTATTCAACATAATTCCCTTCAAGATACAATTGATTGTAGCCAATCTCAAACTTTTCTGGATACCATTTTTATAGTACGACGGTCCTTCCAGCCTAAAATAGGCCTCAGTTTCACATCACCTCTGTCTCTAATGACGAAAATTTTCCCAGCGAGCATTTTTGAGATCTGAGAACAGAAATAGTCGCTAAATAGCCAGATATATGAAGAAAACTGTGATGAGGAAGCAATTTGAAGCCCAATTCATGGATTTTTGATGATCATTTTCACTGACTTGTGACACGATGCATTGTCTTGGTGAAGCAGCACTTTCTTTTCTTCAAATGCGTTTTTGGCGATTTCGTCCTTCAAATGTCCAATAACGCTATGTAATAAATGTTGATGGTCCTTCCTTTTGAAAGGTAGTCAATGAAAATTATTCTTTATCCCAAAATACAGATGCCAGAATCCTTGCCGCTGACTGTTGCGCTCACCTTTGGAGGGTTCATCGTGTGCAGTCTTACTTTCTGATGACTGTCGATTGACTGAGTGATAGAGCGATGTTTCATCCCTTGTCACATATCGACGCAAAAACTGGGTTTATTATGCTTGATCATCTTCAAACACTGCTCCTCAATCATCACCCGTCGTTGTTTTTGGGTCAAAAGTGAGCTACGCGGCACCCACTTTGCACAGAGCTTTCATTGCGTCTAAATATTCGTGAATGATATGATGTACACGTTCAGTTGATTTCTTTAGAGTGTCTAATATTTCATTCAATTTCACTTACGGTCATTCAAAATCATTTTGTGGATTTTTACGTTTTCGCTGTAACAATCTGTCGGGCGCCCACTGCCTTCGGGTGCTCATTTGACCACATCTAAACTTAGCATACCAATCCTTTATGGTTGATTTTCCTGGGCAGTGTCCAGAAATCCATCAAGCCAAGCTTTTTGCTTCAACTGTATTTTCTTTTCCCCTTCTCAAAAGCAATATTTTATCAACACACTAAATTTCTTTATCCATTTTTCACAAAAAGTTGTCAATTAAAATGCTATAATTCACAAACTAAGATCTCAACAGCTGTCAAATTTATACACACATCTTTATGGAAGCAACTAAAAACAATCGATTTAATCCTAGTAGCCTACTTCTATGTGTCAGGCACGACTTTTCTAATTGACCTGGTTATTCTAAGTGAAATCAACCATAAACATAAGTATTTCAGTCTCAGTGACCATCCCTATAGCTATACAGGCATTACTTACAATATTCTCGTTTGCAAAATGATGTGGCGTTTATTAACTCCACTTGCAGCAATGCCCATTGTTTCATCATGGGAGTTTGAAGACTCTTAGGAGTTGAAAGTTGCAGATGATGGTTAAAAACAGTAATACATCCATTGAGTATTGCAGAGGATGGTTAAGAACAGTAATACCTCCCCCCTCTAAGCATACTCATTCAAATTATTACACTACTAGAGAACGTGGTGGTCACAACCCATATACACAATAATCTCTTCATGAAGGGTATTCTCCACCAATCAAGTTGTGTGTGATCTTGCATTATTATCTTTATTGGGTGAAAGACTCATACACTGTAGTTGCATAAGGATGAATGATTGGATCAAGTATATCATCTCTATATCCTGAATATTAACTATACCTTTTGGGATGTTATACTGTCATTGTTGTCATTCAAAGAGATGTCTGCCCACTCACATACACAGGACTCACCAGATCTCTCTCTTTCATGGAGATAATTAGAATAATAGTGGGTTCCCAGTTCCTTCCTGACCATCAATTTTCTTGATTCATTTTGAAAGGAAAACTAGATTCATCAATAAAAAGAAAATACCTCAATTTCTTTGCACTTCAATTAATGTGTGCATGTACCTAATTAAACCTTTCATTTCAGTAGTGTGAGTAGTACATACAATGCTGGCTATCATTTATTCAACCTTCCTTGGAGAAGCCTTCTGCACACAGTTGATCTGGATACCAGTCTTCCAATGGCTATTACATGGGAAGATCTGAGATGGTTAATGTAGCAGCTTCATGTCTGCTTGTAGTTAACTAGAAATAGTGATTATCACTCGTAGAGCAAAATGTTCCTCGACATATCTTCTAGAAGCTGATTTTGTTTTAAGAAATGCGATCCACAGTATGAATTACAGAAGTTCTTGTATTCAACCATCATGCTGCATACAATTGTCTCCACTCTTCTTCTGATTCCCCAATTGCAATCCCATGCAATTCTTCACATAAATGCTGTAAAGTACCTGTATCTAAAAAATGTTTATTTAGAAATTTCACTGTACAGTTTCCATTTGCAGACATTGGTGATGCTTTAAAATCCTGTTTTCGTTTATGATCAAGTGACATTAAAACAGAAGCTCTATTATTTTACATATATTCTGATGCAGCAACAGTTTTTATGTATTCAGTGCAATTTGTATGAAATTTTATGTTTTTTTTTTTTTTTTTTTTTTTTGGTGATGTAATCATAAATTTTCTTAACTTTTGGGAACCAGCCTACAAGGATCTGTTTTCATATGCACTCTATTTTTCTTTTATTTTTAGGTGAAGTATCTTTTGATTTAAAGTTTGATGGCTCAAAGCTACCATCTTCTGTTGCTTATATAATCAATTTTGGTGATGGATCTAGCAATGATGCCACTGAAATAACATCAGAAAACGATGAATGGAAGACGTCATTTTCCCATATTTATGAAAATAATGGAAATTTTACAGTTGTTTTGAATATTTCTAATCCTGTAGATTTTGAAGTTTTTGAATTAATGGTTAGTTACACTTTTTTAAATGTACAATTGGTTGCTTTTTGTTTACAAATATTAACTGAAGTTCATAATAATATTAGAATAGAAAATTGTGTAGTGTTAATACATTACGAGGGTGGTTCAAAACAAATGTATATTTGAAGACATGCCATCATTAAGGTAAATTTTCATTATCATTGAGTGCTACCATCTGTTAAACAGAGGCAAAACAAATTTGACATAGATTATAAGATTGATTCAAATTTGACATTCATTCATAAATTTTCAGGTCATTAATTTAAAATTAGATAAAAGTGAAATATACAATGAAAGTCATTAATCTATAATTATAACTATTAAAAATATTTGTATGTCAGAAAATATGTCTTTTAGAATTATTTTTGAATCTTTGAATACATTTTGATATTCAAAATTTGAAAAATATTTTTGTATTATTTATTACTATTTAATTGATTTAAGTTAAGATGTTTGATAATATAATCTATTCAAAATGTTAAAGTAAAAAAAAAAAAAAAAATCTATTTATTTTTTAAAAAGTTTATTTAGAAATGTATGTGCTTGTTATTTTACTTCAAAAACTGATATTATATATTGTTGATGCTAGTTAAAATGAACTTTAATCTTAAACCCATCAAAACTGACTTTTGGCTGTTTTTTTAAATGCATAAAAAGGAAAATGTCATTTTAAAAAGAAGCGAGGTAAATAAAATAAGATTGTTGATAATTTTTATTTCTGTTTTTCACTTCCCCTCTTTAGATTCAAATTTACGAAAAGATGTCTAACTTGTCTGTCACCCCCTTTTTTGTTATGAGTGGTTCATATCCAGGTGACAAAACAGAATTAAAAGGCAAGGATAAAACTGATGCACCTAAAAAGGCTAACTTGTATTTTGAAAATAACATAACTGGTAAGGGAACAAAAGGTTTTTTTTTTTTGTATTTTTTGTTGTTGTATAGATGGAATCATTAAGTTTAAAATACCGTGATATTTATTTATTAGCTTTTAATGCCACTTGGGTGAACACTTATAAAAAAATTTGAATTGTAAGCAATACAAAGTAATTTCTTATCAGTTAAGATGATTTAATTTTATTTCAAGGGGGGAACATCTTATTAATTAATTATTGTTCTTACAAAAGTGGGTTTTTAACTTCCTAAAAATGCAATTAAACATAAAAAATTTTAAATACTGAAGGAAATCCAAAATACAAATAAATGAAAAATGAATAAATATGGGGCTCATTTTGCTTATTTATTTAAATTTATTATCAAATGTAAAAAAAAATTACTCTAATTTCATTTATGAATTGGTAAATATGAATTTTTTCAATAGGCAGCTTTATGTGCAAAATAAAATGTATGCTTTCTTATGTATTAAACATTAAGATGAATTTTTTTTAAAGTTAATATTGGTAAAGTAAAGAATTTGATAAATTTTTAGAATGTAAAATTTGTTAGCTGAATAACATGTAAAAAATTATAACAAACTTATTTTTAGCTATTGTTTGTGCCTGGCATAACTAGGCTTAAAATGTCTCATTGTTTAAATTATCATGCAAACTTTATATATCTATGTATACACACACAAACCAACAAATCTTCAAATACGAATCATAATACATATATATTCCCTTTTAGGACATGTGTCTTCATATAGGATGCAGTTTGATGATGGAAGTTACGATGAGAATTCCAGTGATAGCATTATGTCCCATTCATTTCCTAAGGTATTAGTGTTTGTCATTAAAAACAGTTATATTATATGCAAAGAAAATTATAAAATTTTTAACATTGATGTATTATTATTTTTTAATAAATTTTCTCATTTACTTCAAACTAGTAACTATGGGAGGGAAAAAAGAATGGTTCTTTGTATTTTGTTGGGAAATATTTAATTCAGTTTGTTGCATTTAAATATTTTTTTCTGTATTACAATGAACTCATTTTTATATTTTGCAATTAAAGCTTTTGAAGTTATTCTTTATTATTATTTTTTTTACTGAGAAGAATTTTAATATATATTTTTTGTTTGTTTTGCAATTAATTTTGAATTAAGGTGTATTAAAATGTTATATTTCAGTCAGCATAGTATTAAATTTGCCTCTATAAACTTTTTCATGATATTAACAATATAAATATGACCATAGATTGAATGAATTGAAGCAATCAATATTTTTTATAAGTTTCATAAAAGGATACGATTTTAAAAATTGACAGAATTTAAGTTTTGAATAAATAATGGTTTTCTTCTACTCACATTGTAACTATGTCTGGGTCGAAACTTTAAATGCTTTTTTCTCACATTTTAAAGCACTCAATGGAGCTGAAATTTTGTATACATAATTGTTTTGGATGAAATACAATAATTTAATTATAATTAATAAAAAATTAATTGATTAAAACTAGTTATTTAGAGAATTAAATTTTACTCATAATTCCAATTGTATACAGTGTGAAACAGTTGAATATTGAATAGTAAATATTTTTGTTCTCTAGATTTGATATATTTACATTATATGATACAAAAAAGAAATTTCATACTCTGTAAGAATTTCATACTACTTTAATAATAGATTGGAGAATGGAATATTACTTTCATTGCATGGAATTCTGAGGTGGATGAATACAGCAATGAAATAAAATTACTTATCAGAATTCTTAATGATGTCTCCGATGTGGAATTCAGTGCAAGCACTACTGATACAGAAGTGGATGAAACTGTTAAATTTGAGATCAAAGTGTTTGAATTAGATGACTATACATGCCTCATGTTTGATGGTGGTGATGATGGACGCTTGATTGGATTTGGGAACAAAGATGTATGTTCTTTATATTATGATGATGGACAATTTAGGTTTGTTAAAAAGCCATCTAGTAGCTCTAGGTAAGCATTTATGTATTAAAAGAAAAACTCGTTCTTATTACTAAAAATTTTTATAGGGTGAAAATATGCTACTGTTCAAGTATTTAATATTATGTTATTCTTTATTTTTTTAGTTCGTTTTATTTCTAATAATAACACTTTATGAAAGTGATCAACAATATTTAATCCAGAAGGAATTTTTTTTTTTTTTTATATTTGAATTTTAACTTTATTTATACTATATTATATTTAATTCTTGTTGTGAAATCTGCAAAATTTCAATATGAGTAATCAACATCTATTTTGCTTGATTTCAAAGCTTGACTTCCTAGTTCTCTTTATAGGAAACGTCGGGAAGCTAGTAAAGCAGAATGGAAAGATGATGATATCATTAGGTGAGAATTTTTTTTCAACAAAATATGTGCTGAATAACAACTTTTTTCCCCTCTCTAGCAATGTCTGTCATAAATTGTGATATTTTATCTAAACTTTTATAAATAATGATCCAAATTAATTATGTTTTTTTTTTTTTTTTGGTTAATTTATCTTGTTTGCATAAAAACTTATCTTTAAATATTCATGCTAAATATTTATGTGAATTTTTTACCTTAATAGCATTCTGTATAGTTATGCATTTGGAGGAGACTTTCCTGCCACTGTTGATGTTTTTAATTCAGTGAGTAGATTGAAAAAGAATTTAACTATATCAGTATCTGATGGAGATTATAAGACACCCTTAGTCTGGATTGACAAAAATTCTACTGACATAGAAAATCCAATTGAAGTAAGTAGTATGGCGAAATTAAATTTGTGAAATTGAGTATTAACATTTATTAGTAAAGATTTTAATTGTTATATGGTTTATATTTGTGATAAAAGGAAAGTTATTTGTGCAAGAGTTCCTGCTTAAGAGTAAACTGTGTTTTTTTTTAAACTCAGATATAGTTATCTACATACTTTCTAATTAAATTGACAGTTTTTATAAATTTTTCTTGTTTTACTGTGTAATGAAAGCTCAATGAAATTTCATTTCTAAATGGAATTGTTTTTAATTTTTTTGTCAAAGAAAATAATTATCAAAATTTATATACATATAAGTATTTGTGCAATTATTAATGTTAATTAAACATTATTTTAACTTATGCAAAATCATTTTAATTGCAAATTATAACCATTAAAAATCAAATTAAAAAATTATTGAAACTGAAAAGCTAAAATACTGGAGAAATAATTAAAAAAATCAATAAAATATCAATATAACCAAAACAATCAAGTTAAAAATATTATTTATTTCAAAACTTACAAAATATTTTAATGAAAAAAAATTAATGTATTTAAATACAAATTATACATAATAATTTTAATTCAAAACAAATATAAACATTAATTAAAAATTACAACCAAGTTGAATATAAAGCTACCCAAGAAACAATGTAAATCTCAAGGGAAAAGAGAATGAGGGACAAACAAAAATGGATATAATGTAATTTAAATTCCATCTCAGACTTTGTACAGAGAAAAGTGTGTTTAAACTAATTTAATAGATCCAACCAACACAACTTCAGTATTAATATTATCATATTTTTATGGACTAAGAATAATCAAAATTCCATAAAGGGACGTGATTTCAACATAAGAAAAAGATGATTTCAATATAAGAAGCAAATACATTTAAACCAAAGTAAATAAATATAAACTTAAAAAGAATCTATACCAATTAATACACACTTAAAAAAAATATTTTTTTAAGCCAAAAAGTTCTAACTTTTACCTTCACAAGATATTTCCTTTGCAAAATTCATTCCAATATGGTGTGATATGATAAATGTTTATAATTGCCAAACTCTATTGTTTGACTGTAAAAAAACTAAAGATATTTGCTGATATATATATATATATATATAATATATATATATATATATGTGTGTGTGTCTGTGTGTGTGTAATAGTACTTTCTTGTTTTGTTATATATACCTTTTTAGCTTTATTTTGTTTTATAATTTCATTTGAATTTTGCATTGAGAAGCCAGGAAACAGTATTGTACATTATATGCATTTAATTAGCTGGATTTTCTTAAGTTCTATTCAATTTTTATAAAATGAATAAAAATTCACTATATATTTTTTTTCATCTTGATTATTTTTAGAAGCACAAATTTGTTTAGGTTATTTTAATTTAAATAAATATTGGTTGAATAAACTTCATAAAATAAAATTTTGTAAAATGAATTTACTGACTTTCACTAATTGACACAAAAAATTGCATCCTTTGATACTAAATTTTGAAACTCTCTTTGCTTTTTTATAGTGTCAGAGGGGTTATGATTGTAGATATGAAACAACTGCAATTTTTAGAAATAATGAATCATATCTTGCATCTCATCGCTGGACTGCATACTCTATCGATTCATCGGGGAAAGAAGAAGAAATTGATATCACTGATTTGAAAACTCATAATTGCTCTGCTATCAGAATCGTTAAAAGATTTTTGCCTATTGGATTATACAAGCTTAGATATACATTAACTGTTTATGGTAATTAGAATTTAGTTGATAATTATATCAATGAAATTATTTCTTGTTTTCTTAATGATAGTTAATTTCTGTATATAAGTTATGACAATCAAGCTAAACAAATTATCTAAAACATATCTGTAACACAATAAAAAGTGCTTATAGAAAATTTTTATTACATTTACAGAAACTTAAGTTTTAATTTTCATATCTATCATGTATAATTTTTTTAAAAATATGCTGCAAAAATCTTAATAAATTTCCTTCTCTTAATGTTGTTGAATATTTTTTAGTTATTATTTAATCAAACTTTGAAATTATATTATAATTATTTTTTTTTTTATAAATACAGTATATCTGTTATAATAAATTCTCTTTATTTTTTTTTTAATACATTGCAACCAATAAATAAAATATACCCAAAATTAAAGTATTATAAGAATATGTGACATGTGTTTCCAAATTTTTTTTACTCTAGTGAAACAAAGGTTTTAATTTTTAAATTTCTTTATGAGGTTTTGTGTGATGATGATGGAAATGTCCCATCTATGTAATTATAGAAGAAACCTTTTATATTTTGTACAAATCATTGCTGAATTTCATTTCAAAATATGAATTTATATATATATATGACAGTTCTTATGAAGTAGTTTCTTGCATAACTCCTTATGTTTACTGAAATATTCTAGCTAGATGTATTTCATTTCTTAGCTGAAGATGAAGAGGAAAAAGAAGAGGAATCTAATGAGGAGAAAGAAGAATTTGATAGTTATTATTACAGAGCAAATCAGAATTCAGATGAAGAAGAAGAAGAAGATCTCAGTATTTTGTATGAAAATTCTACTATTTTAGGAAGAAGATCTGTGTATTCTTATTTAAAGATCATTCCAACACCTTTGATACCAATGCTGATCAATGGAGGAGCTTCATACATTACTCGTGGTTTTGGTCAAACTGTTTTTCTGGAACCCACGATTTATACTGAAGATCCTGATTTTCCTGAAGATCAGGTGAAAAATATGCATTTTCTTTTTATTTAAAAAAAATTCTTTAAAAATTAATGTATTTGCCTGAATATACATTTGCATTGTTTATTGTCTGCATTTAATTATTTTCTACAGTTTGTTACAGTTACTGGTAGTTTTCATAGACAATATTTTTTTTTATAGTATCATTAAAACTTTGTGTGGAAACTTAACTTTTCAAAGGCAAAATTAAATTTTAAGCTTTTTAAAAAATATAATGAATTGTAGGAGTCTAAAATTTTTTGTTTCTTATTAAAAAAGCAAAACATTTTGAAAGAATAAAAGGAAGATATTCAGGAGAATTAAGATATGATAACTATATTTCAATCTTGGTTTACTCTATATCCTCTAAAGTAGGAAACCAGCTATTAAACCATTCTAAATTATCCAAACTTGAAACTTTCTTTAATTGTTCACACTATAAAGGAATTCAGTTTCACTTGGGTCATAATATTTTTAATCACTTTTATAAGTAACAAGTCAATTTAAAAGTCCCCGGCCTGACATATAGATGGCGCTACTAGAATTAAATCCATATGTTTTTAGTTAGCCCTAACCCTCAAAAGATGTGTGTATAAATTTGACAACTGTCAGATCATTAGTTTGTGAATTATAGCATTTTGAGTGAAGCAACTTTTGTTATTGTGAAAAAAATGGATAAAAAGGAATTTCGCGTGTTCATAAAATATTGCTTTTTGAAGGGAAAAAATACAGTTGAAGCAAAAACTTGGCTTGATGCCGAGTTTCCGGACACAGGAAAATCAACCATCAAGGATTGGTATGCTAAGTTTAGACGTGCTGAAATGAGCACCGAAGATGGTGGACGCCCAAAAGAGGTTGTTACCGACGAAAACATTAAAAAAATCCACAAAAGGAATTTGAATGACCGTAAATTGAAATTGAATGAAATAGCAGACACTCTAAAGAAATCAACTGAACGTGTACATCATATCATTCATGAATATTTGGGTATGAGAAAGCTCTGTGCAAAGTGGGTGCCGCGCCAGCTCACTTTTGACCCAAAACAAAGACGAATTGATGATTCGGAGCAGTGTTTGAAGATGTTCAAGCGAAATAAACCCGAGTTTTTGCGGCGATATGTGACAATGGATGAAACATGGCTCCATCATTTCACTCCGAAGTCCAATCGACAGTCATCCGAGTGGACTGCACACGATGAACCCGCTCCAAAGCGTGGGAAAACGCAACAGTCGGCTTCAAGGTCATGGCATCTGTATTTTGGGATACACATGGAATAATTTTCATTGACTACCTTGAAAAAGGAAGGACCATCAACAGCGACTATTACGTAGCATTATTGGACCATTTGAAGGACGAAATCGCCAAAAAAAGGCCGCATTTGAAGAAAAAGAAAGTGCTGCTTCACCAAGACAATGCACAGTGTCACAAGTCAGTGAAAACGGTGGCAAAAATCCATGATTTGGGCTTCGAATTGCTTCCTCATCCACAGTTTTCTCCATATCTGGCCCCCAGCCACTATTTCCTGTTCTCAGATCTCAAAAGAATGCTCGCTGTGAAGAAATTTTCGTCGAATGAAGAGGTGATCGCCGAAACTGAGGCCTATTTTGAAGCAAAGGACAAATCACACTACAAAAATGGTATTGAAAAGTTGGAGGGTCGCTATAATCAGTGTATTTCCTTGAAGGGAATTATGTTGAATAAAAAAAACTAATTTTGCCAAAAAAATGTGTTTTACTCTGGTAGGCCGGGGGCTTTTCAATTGACCTGTTATTTTTAAAATTAAAAAAAAAAGAAAAAAAATGCAAATTATTTTCCTTTTGGCTTATTTAGTGAAACACTTTGAAATAAATTTTAGCCAAATTTTATTAAGTTACACTAAATAAAAATTTAACAATCTTGATTTTTCTTTAATTTTTGGAAACCATGGTATGATAACAAGTTTTGCACTCATTTCTAGTATTAAATTATCTTGTAATTACACAACTGAAAAAATTAAATAATAGAAACATGATTAAAAATTCAATTACTTTATTTTATTTATTTATTTATTGTACTTTTTAATAGTAACTTGAACTTGCACCTTAATAAAAAAAAAATACTTATTACTCTACCATAAATATTCTTTAAACATGCATTTAAATTTGGCCTTGTATAAAGTATACTGTAAAATTGTTTAAGCACCATATTATGGAACTGCTAGGTTTGGTTTCATTAACATCACACTAGAGCAATTTGAAGCATGTTAGTAATGAGCCTTGCATTTTTTTAGCCACAATCACAAGAGACAAAGATAAAACTTTAATTAGTATCTCACTCTCATAATTATCACAACATATCTTGTAAGGAGGAAACTAGTAGGAATCATAATTATTTACACAATGGAACTTTTACTGGAACCTAGACCTAGACCCCCTGCTTAACATGAACATCTTTAATCTTGAAGCATGCTATCATGACTACTTGGCCGCACTGTGATGTACAATTATTAATGATATTTTTAAAAATTAAAAAACATGAATTGGTTCGAATGATATTTTTCAACTTATGCAATAAAAGCACTCAACACATAAATGAATTCATATATTTAAAAATAAAGAACAAGCAAACAAATTCTAATATTGCTCCGGATTACTACTGTTTAAGATAGTTTTATACTTTAAGAAAATTTCATACATTATAAACTTTGAAGGATCAAAAAGAAGTTGTATATTTCAAACAAAATAACAATTCTGACACTTAAAGCTGAATTCAAAACAATGAAAAAATTCCTAAGTATTTAACATTTCATTTTCCTATTTATTCATTTATTTACTGTTATAAAATCATATGCCTCATATAAAAAAAGTCTTAGTTAAAAACCTCAGAAACTCACTACAAAGAGATAATGGCAATTAATGTATGATTCCTTTATAAAAAAAAACATTAGAAATATCAGTGTATTTAACACAGAGTAAATGTAAGGGAAACATAATTTATAACCTAAATTTATCCAAAATCTAATTTTATTTTTAAAAAAAATCAAATTAATTTATTTTTTAAGTTTAGATTAAAAAAAATCATAACCTGTAGGAGTGGATTTAGGAGAATTAGAGTTGAAAGACCAATTTTTTCCAATGGGCTCAAAGCAATGAAATTCTGCTGTAGCAGATTCTGAATTCCAAAGGTTTGAAACATTCACATTCAAAATGTAATCTCCACTCGAACTGCATGTGATATTTTTAAAAATGCCTCCTTCTGGCACTGGATCTAATAATTTGTTTAAAAAGAAAATGTAATTAAACATGAAACAAAGAGGCTGAAAGAGAAAAAATAATATATATTAACTAGTTACAAAATTCTTAAGGTAAACATTTTAAATCAGTACATTTTTTAAAAATTCTTTTGAAAACAAAATTTTAGAAACACTTTTTTTCCCTTCAAAATCAAGACAAGTCATTTACATGGTGATTATCTAAAATGTAAAAGTTAAAAAAATTAAATGCATATTAATCAGTATTTATAACTCACAGTAATATTAAAAAACAAAGGAAATATTTAGATGTAGGCAATATTTAAAAAATACTAATTATTAAATAAAATAATGCAACATTACAATAAAATGGATATGATAACAATTGCAGGATTTCTGAAATCTGTATAAAAGCTTTCAAGTAACTGGATAGACTGATTAAAGGAAAAATTACTAGCAGTCTTTTGATCTTAAATATTATTGAAGGAAAAATCAAATAAATGGATGCAACTTAAATGAATAGTTTGCTTCACCAAATATTTATATTGAGTCACAGTTCTTCAAACAAAATGTAAGTAACACTCCCTCCTATCTACTATTGTTTTCTTTGTCTGCAATTCTTAATAACAGATATACAAAATATTTGGCCATTGTTATTTTGGTTGCTCCATTTACAGAAATTGATTTACACTGGGGAGGCGGATGAAATTTCAATATTTTTTCTTAAATAACTGGATTAGTGGATATTATTCCTCAGATCAAATAATTATACTTCTTGAAGAAACTTAACTGTTTTAGACAAAATTTTAACAGTAGCATAACAGAATATTTTGAATTATTTCATAAAAAATGAATATTAGTGAAGGATGAAAGAAATGATATGTTAAACAAAAAGCTTCAACAAACACAGAAAAAATTGGTCCTCATAATTTGCTTTATTTATTAAAAATTGCTTAAGTTTTTGCATATATTTTATTTAACTTTTTTCCCTGAAGATTACAGCTAATCTTGATTTCAAATACTTTCATAACTTACAAAATAATAATAATAATAATAATAATAATAACAAGAAATGAATTCAATAAACTCTAATTCAGTAATTAATTTTTTAAAAATTAAAGTTTACCATCAAATTTTTCTTGTTCCTCAGTACCAAAATAGTCCCAATACAAATTTAGATTACTACCATTAGCTTTTATGCAAGCTGAAATTTCCTTCCCAACAATAACATTGACTTGGTGTACTGCTAAATACACATCTGAAACAGGAATCTGTACTGGAAGATATGTAACTTCAGAATATTCAGATTCTAAGTCTTTAAGAACTACAGAAACTGAGTAGTTTCCAGTCTAAAAAAAAATTAATACAAATGGTTTAAATATTGAAACATCAACAAGGTGTCATAAATTTTTTTTTTTTTAAAGAGACAGTATTTTAACCTCTTGACATTACATTTTGTGTCACTAATTATTCAAAGAATGTTTAATTTCTTACTTTTGTAAAATAATTAGTGCATAGTACATTTTTTAAATGTAATAAATATAAAACTTACTTGAAATTAAATGCATCTCCAAATGCAAAGTATATAACTAATTTTGAGTGTGATATATTTCTATTGCATCAGTCATTATGATTAGAAATATATGCTTAATCAGCAAATTGAATATCAGTTCTTAAAAAAATTTTAAGAAATTTAAAATAAGAGTTAAAGAACTGAATTCATCCTTTGATTCACCCATTTTTTTTTTCAAATAATAAATTTACTCAGAGATTAATTATGTTAATTTAACCAACAAAATTATTAGAGGTCATGTAAAAAAAATACAGCCACATGATTAAAATTTCTTAGTAGTTTTAGCATATACAAAACATTAAAGAAAAAAATGTTATATATTTAAAAAATTATAATAAAATATTTCCAACTTTGAAAATTGTGTAACATTTAGAGACATGAGTTGAAACAGAAAATATTTTGAAAAGTAGACATGGTATAAGGATGAATTACAAAATTGTAATTATATTTCCATTGTTCATCATTACATTAATAGATTCAAAAATGTGCTTTGAGCATCAATTTGAATAAATTTTTAAGATCATTTTTTTTTCAATTATAAATGATAAAAGCATGTATGTAAAAGGAACACATAAAAAAAGATGGAGATGTATACTGAAAACCTCTTACATATAATACAAAATATTACTGAAATTATTTTTAACTCAAATTAAGATATAATGCCTTTTTAAATTAATGAAATTATAGTTTCATTTTGCCTTCCTTTAAAAAGCTTTTAATACAAGATTGATTTAAATTAGAAAAAGACTTCTCACATCAGACTAACAATACCTAAGAATAGAAATAGATTAACATTAAAACAACAGAAGTACAACAGAATAAAGTACAACAGAAACAAATAAGCAAAATGTAAAAATTAAAGCATATAATTAACAATTATAGTTTTAAGAAATAATTTTTAAATACTTTGTTAATTTACTTAAATATTGCACTGTTTGCTTACTTTGTATAAATTTATTTTTGCTCTAATGCATATAGAACTATGTACTTAAAAAATAAAAAGCTAAATGATTAATAGATCAAACTATTGTAAACTAAAAGGCTGTTTTTTGATTTTAAAAAAAAAGCATGCATCTCATAAGATATTTGTAACATAACTATTTAATGTTTCTCCTTCTCAAAGACACCAGTAATTAGTTTGAATATGCATATATTTACATATATGAGAAGTACAGAGAAATGTTGTGATATACAGAGAAAAGTTGTGATTAAAATCAGAAATATAATCCTATCACTTCCTCCCTCAAAGGCCAACACCTGTTTGTTTCTAAACAGTAAACCCTTGATTTGTGCAAAAGAATTGTGCCAATTAGAATAACTGATTACCAATGGTAGCTAAACACTACAACTTGCTGCCAAGGTTATGATTAATTATAAATTAAATATACATTTGAGACCCAAAGTCTGTTACTGTGGTGAGAGTTTTCACATAAATTACATTTTTAAAAATTACATATGAAAATTACAAATTCTCTAAAAAATGCACTGACAAAAAGATAATCATAAGTCTCTGGATGCACTTAAATCATATTAATAACCACTATGTACAATGATTAAGTTAATATTTATACACTAGAGAATAATATTTCCAAAATTTATCAATAATATGCAATACACTACAGCTCACATATAATAAAACACAAAATTCAATCAAACAAATTAATTCACCAGTAAAAGACAACAATACAAAATGTTTCATATACACTACTTAACAGATTATAAACACATATAAAGAACTCCCTTTTTCTTTTTTGAATTTTGAGAATACATTTCCTTAAAAAAAGGGGGGGGTTCCCCCCTTAAATAACTTCCCTTATGCTTCAGATATAAAAATAAACAAAATCTAACAATAACATACTCTATTTCTCTACTACAAATATTGCATCAGATATTATTTATTGATTTAACGGTATGAAATACATTAATCAAATGAAATTGTGTTAGTTAATATATCACTTTATCTACAAATATCTTTCAATACTGACATTAATGAATTAATTTGAAGAACTTATACATGTAAGTAACACCAAATATATGCTAAAATCCAATTACAGACAACTTCCCAAGTAAATAATGAAAATTAGTGGTTACTAATAACATAAAAGGTATGTATTCATGTACGATGCTACTAAAAGTAATATCTATGAATTATCAATATGAAATCTAGATAGAGCATCAGCATTGACAAGTTTACTCCTGGGCAATGATCAACAAGAAGGTTGTATTTTTGGAGGACAAGTATCCAGCTCTGCAGCTTCGATTATTATGGAACATTTTTAACAACAATTGTCAGCAGATTATGGTCATTAATCACTTTTATAGGTGATCCAAATATCCAAGGCTTGAACTTTTTAAAAACCCACACTATGGCAAAAGCTTCTCTCTCAATCATAGGCCAGTGTTGTTGTATGGTAGTCAAATTTTGACACACAGCCAATGGGATACTATTTTCTTGAGACAGGTAGGCTCCTATACCAATTAGGGAGGCATCCAAATGAATGAGGAGAGGTCTCTCTATCCTAGGGGTATACAACTCCAATGTTTTTTAAAGTTTTTCCTTCGGTTCCTGAAAAGGTCTCAGGTGTACTTACTCCCAATCAAGAATTTCAAGTACTCTTTTCTTATTCAGCTTAGTGAGTGGTTGAGTAATTTTTGCATACTTGGGAATGTAATGTCTTTAATAGATTAATAATCCAAGTAAACTTTTCAGTTAGGTTTTATAGCTTTTATTTTTTTTGGATCTGGTTGATGCTTTCCTGAGTCGATTATGTGACCAAAATAATTTATCTCAGTTCTCACAAATGATCATTTCTTCGAATTTATTGAGAATCCGAGATCTTCTAGATTTGTAAATTTATAGTCAAAGTGATGTAGATGTGTTTCAAAACCAGGAGAAAAAAAATCGCAATATCATCTAAATAAGCTCTTGCAAATTCATTAAATTCCTTTAAGGCATTATTCGTGACTCTTTAAAATGTTGCTGGAGCATTTTTCAGTTCAAATGGTAGAACTTTAAACTGATATTGAGCATAGTGTGTTTTAAATGATGTATACTCTTTGCTTTGTTCTTCCATTGGAATTGCCCAATATCCCTTTAATAAATCCAAGTTTGCGATAATGTTAGCCTTTTCTATGCTATACATTAGATCAACAGCATTTTCCATTGGGAAATCTTCTGGTTCTATGATGGTGTTTTAAGTTCTATAATCTATGCATAGTCTTAGATTCCCATCCTTCTTGCATACACAAACTATAGAATGTGTGGTGTCTGTATTACTCTCTTCTTTTAATCCAGCATTTAACAATTCTTCTACTTGCTCCCTCACTTTTTCCTTTAAAGCTTTCGGAATTCTGTGTACATAAGGCTTCTTTCTTTCCATATTAAGTATTAAACAAATATCCTTTGTTATTTTCAGCTTGCCCAAAAATAATGCTTGATGCTTGTTAATAATCATAATTATTTTCCATTTCTGAAGCTCACTTAAGTGATCCAAGTTCATCTCATTATTTATTTCCATCTTCTGTAAAGGTATCAAATAATCCCTTTCTGGAACTATTATAACTTCTCCAAATTATTCTTCATTTTCAAATATAACTCTAACAGTGTTAACTCTTGCCTGGAATTTACAGATTTTGTTCACATGAACATGTATTTTCCTTCCATCAGGTAACTTGACAGTATGAGTGCAGTGGATAATGCTTGACAATTTCCCCAAGTCCTGTCCAGCAAGTAAACTTATTGCTCGAATCAGGGTAAAGTAAATACACTTGATCTCCAGGTACAAAACATTTTGTTGATATTCTTCTGTTAAAATAATCCACAAGAGACTGTTGTTTTCTATCATCGAATATTCTCACTTGCTCAACGACCTGTTCTATTTGTAATTACAGTTCATGCAAATAATCCACTGTGGACTGACCTACATTTGTAGGTAAAGGAATCTCTCCAGAATATAATGACTAAGTACTGCTAAAGGACCTCTTGCCTGTCTTCCATATATGTGCTGAAAGGGTGAAATACATGTGGTACAGTTAGAAACTTCAGGATATGCAAACAGAAGATATAGAATACGCTTGTCCCAATTTGAAGAATCAGGTTGTATTAAATGATGTAGCATTTGTTTCAGAGTGTTGTATCTTTCATCTAAGCATACTAGCTGGATATCCTGGGCAAGAAAATTTTGGTTGGGACCCTAACCATTCATGAATAAGCTTCAGCTAGGGTCAACCATTTTGCCAATCTCACTCAAAATGTATAATAAGTCTTCCTCTTTCACGTTCTCAAATATTTTATCATATTTTCCTGATCTGCTAGTGTGGGTATGTTGCAGTATTTCCCCTTCTTTAATAAAGATACCAGTAATTATTTTGAATACACATGTATTTATATATACCACAGGAAAACAAAAATTTCAATATGAGCCATACGTTGTATTCAAAATAGACATACTCCTATTTTTCAATCACCTTCTTCCTCAAAGGCCAACGCCTGTCTGCTTCTTGACAGTAACCCATATTTTACGCAAAAGAATTATAACAATTATCGTTACTCATCACCAACAGTAGCTAGACAAACTACAATAACTAAATTTTTAAAGGACACAATTAGAAATTATTAAAAGGGCATATTTTATTATAAAAGTGTGTTTCTGTTATACAAGAAAAAAGAAAAGGACAATTTTTTGTTCCAAAAATTGAAAAAAAAGGAAGTTGAAGAACTTTTAATTATTTGTTAACACATAAATACAAAACATGTGAAGAGTGGTGATTTAGAATTAAAATGCAAATATTTCTCTATACATCAATATATATGCATACTTACTTTGTTATAAGTATACATAAGAGAAACATTAACAGGCTCGACTAAAATTGCTTGAAGATAATGCAGGACACCAAGACCTTCCCCATCTGATGTATCCTGAATCCCATTTTCAATTTCATTAACTGAAGCATTCCTGTACCATAATGAAGAACTCCCATCACTTTTGAAACCAAGTATATCTCCAGGAAAAACATCATAATTATCTTCATCTGGAATGCTGTAGTACTTGTACCCTATATCACTTTCTTCTGTTTCGAATGAATATTTAGTCACATAATTCATTTCTCGCCCAGAGATACTGTTGCATTCTGGTAAATTTTCCATATCAACACATTTGCTAATGTAAGAGCATAATGCTCTGTTATCATTACAATTCCTAACATTCCACAGATTGCAAGAAGAGCTGCATTCGAGAGAATCTTCACAAAAGCTATCAGAATCGCATTTAGGCCTTAAAATCTAAACAAAAAAAAGTTAATAAAGATTAAAAATTTAGCAGAGTTATAAGAAAAGCAAAATATTTAATCACTTCAAGTTAATGTTGTGATAACTTTATTCAAACAATGCAGATTGCATAACTGTAATCATCACCAGATTTGATTTGAACTAAAGCAATAATAAAAGCTTATGAGGACTAATAGTAAGAGATCTCTTAATATTGAACAATAGTCAAGTGAACAAGACATGAATAGTCTCTGAACATGTACACATCATGTGAAAATGTTGAGATTCAGCTCTATTTAACATGTAGCAGTCTCCATTATTTGCCATGATAGATATTTGCTGGGGCTGAGACTCAACATGCATTATTAGTCACATAGCTCATGACATTGAATCTTAGTCTATTACACTCACAGTATGTAATTTTTATCAGAATTTTAATAACTGAGATGTAACTAATAATTTTTAAAAACTAATCAAAAGGAAATTTTAAAATCTTGTTTTGCATCTATGCTGGAAAAAAAATATTAACAATAAAAATTAGATGTCTTTTAACAATCTCTATGATCATCACAATAATAATGCATTATGAATATTAAAACAAAATATCCACAGAATGGTTCACGTGCATATCACTTTTATATGTTAAAAACTATTTAAGGAAAAAAAAAGAATTCAATTACAGCAACAAATTTTAAAAACTAGTTTTTGGAAACTCAATAGAGTTCATTTCAGAGTGAAAGCCAGAAAGTGAGCAGAGTAATAAAAGAGCTAACAAAAAAAATTAATTTGGTTTTTCCAACAGATTCAAGACAACAAGTAAAAATTTTTAATTTGCAAGGCCAATGATAATTTGGTTTCTCAAATTATACTCTACTGTTGAGAGACCAATTAATTTATGATTATTTGGTCTCTCAACAGTAGATTATGCTATAAAGTATACGTACTAAATGGCTGTGTTTTAAAATATAAATAAAATGCTGTTTGTTCTTTTTTTAAAAAAAATAATGAAAAAAAAGTTTATGACACAAATGAGTTATTCTGAAAATTACATACAATTTAGGATTAAAACAAACAAAATTAATCATACCAATAATTCAAACTTTCCCTTTTCCATCACATAATATACGAAACCTAGAAGTCGGCTTTTCATTTTAACATTCACATAAGTCAAATGTACTTCTTCAGCCAGTAATGTACCTACAGTTTCATTGACAACAGGAGGAACAGATTGACCCACACTTTCATAAAAAGGATCTAATGAAAGAAATATAAATGAGCATAATAAAGACCAAAATAAAGAGGGGGGGGGGTGCTTTATTAGAGAAGCATTTTTATTTTTTGATTAGTCATTGCACTGTTTAATGTATATCATTCAAACAAATATTTATCTTTCAATTTCTATTGTAATTCAAAATTTTTTTTTTAATTCAGTTGGTTATTAACTATTGTTGTAAATCTATTACACAATTTACAACATTCACCTGAAATCTCTTTAAAAACATTTAAAAAATATTTAATACTTATATGTCTATAATGGTGTAATGCTCTCACCTTTTGTGGAGTAAGAGTAAATGAATTTTTTTTTAAAAAAAAAATTATTTTTCTGGAAATATATTAATGCAAAAAAAATCAACATGTACAATAAAGCTACTACTTTAACATTGAAGCTAATATAAGCAAGACATTTTGACTAAATTTTTTCAAGGAAAAAAATTTTTTTATTTAAAAAGCATAAGAATTTATATCTGATAATCAAGTCAATTTTTTTAAAAAAAATGTATATTAGTATTAGTAAATGAACAAAATGAAATGAATAAGAAAGATACATTTGTCTTTCTGAAAGAAATATTTTCTCTAATAATTATTAAAAAGAGAAAAATAAAGATAATATTTGATACTTTACCTGGAATCTCAATATCAGGTGAAATTTCTTCATCGTCACTCATCTGAAAGTTTATTGTGACAGTAGATCCAGAGATAAGCATCAAAGTACAATTGCTCTGAGTTTCAGGCTCAACAACTTTGGGGCATTCTACTTTAAATTTTGTTTTTCGATCTATAACTGTTATAACTACTTCTGTAAATATTTCCTATAAGGCAGCAAATAAAAACAATGGCAAAACTGATAACATATAACATTAATACAACAAATACAGCTTGAAAAATCAGTGCTGATTCTGAAAAAGGAAGAAGCACTTAAATTAATATATGAAGACTAAATATGAGTTAACAATAATGATGTGTTACATATTAATCCCAATGTATAAATATTTTTAAATTCTTTATATTAATGATACCATATTTTAACATAATGCTATCTTAAAAAATTGAAATTTTAAATGTATTCAGAAACAACAATAAAATTAAAAAGTTGTTAAATTAATGCATGAGCTATAAATGGAATGTTATAGATGTAAATATAAAGCAAACAACTTGCTACTCAGAAATGTTCTTTCACATTGTGTTTTTGAGCATCACAGATTTTGTAATTTTATTCAAAAATCATATTCTAATAGCAAAATGAATGAGAAAGAATTCTTAACTAATTATCTCTTCAAAGATATACATGTATATTTCAATGCTTTAAAAACTTTTCTGTACAATTTCTTATGAGCTGAGCAAAACTGATATTAAAATGTTTGCAATATTTCAGTTACACATAGAAATGATGCCGAAAACTAAGTTAAAATAAGATAATATAATTTTATTTAACTTTTAGTAGATTAAATATTTATTTCATTTCCATATTTAATCATTAAGGTACCTTAATAAAACTATTTTAATTAGTTCAAGGTTTATATAAAAATATTAACTATTTTAACTGTAATAAAATACTTTAAAATAAAAATTACCTCCAAAACAGACAAAAGAAACACAGAAACAAAATTAATCATAAAAATTATGATTGACATTTTGATCTCTAATTCTTAAATCTAGTTAAGCAAGAAGTTCTTGGTTTATAATGACATGATAAAAATAAATAAATAACATTTCAGATTTCAGTAAAGCTTTCCAATGATTAAATATTTTACCATTATGAATTTTTTAGGTACAAATAGCTTTTTTCACATGAAGAAAAAACAAATGAATAAAAATAACCCAAAATTTATAATTATAATTCTGATAAACTAAGGTAAATTTTAGGTAAAACTAATTAATTAAATTTTTAAGCAACATTTTTCTTTCCTTGATAACATTAAAATATAAAAGAAGCAACATTAAAATATAATATCACACAACACAGCAGAAGAAAATTTATATGAACATTAGAAAGAGAACACAATTGAGATATAACAAATAGTACTAATTTTAACTCCAATGAAATTATTGATAATTGCTTGCTCTTATTGAATTATAATTTGTACTTTCAAATAGTTTTTTTAATAACTTGATAATAATAACATTTTTTTACTACATTCAGTTTTACATTTTAAATTTGGTTCATTAATTTTCTTTATATAGTTTTGTAGTTTATTATCAGATTGTATACATTGTTTACTTCATAATTATATTGTAAACATTATTATTTATATTTTTACTCATATATGTGTGTGTGTTTCAACATACCTGGTGGTAATTATTGTTATACTATTCTGAAGCCTGTAGAACCCGTTCTGCTAATCGGATTTTGACGAAACTTGGAATATATGCTATAGGGTGCATGGGAAAAAGATTCCTGCAATAAAAAAAAAAATAAATAAAAAAAAAACCAGCTCAAATTTCCACCACTACAAGGAAATGTGGTGCCCAAAGAAGGACAAAAAATATGTCAGAATCCTAAAAATTTATTCAATTACAGAATATGCTCAATATGTGCTCTATTGACATCAATAATGTGTTGAAAGCATATTATAGCATTTTCAATGACAGCGCGAAACAATTCATGAGGGATTTCAGCCACATGGCGCATAATGCTAGCTTTCAAATTGGGTAAAGTCCTAATTCCTCCTCTATAAACACGGTCTTTTAGAAACCCCCACAACCAGAAATCATAGGGATTTAAGTCAGGTGAATGAGAAGGCCATGCACCTGGAAAATGTCAATATATTACACAATTATCACCAAAGTTAGTACTAAGCAATGCTTTGACTTGGCGCCCAATGTGAGGAGTTGCTCCACCTTGCATAAAGATAGTGATTTGCAAACATTGTCATTCCTACTTTACAGGAATGACATGCTGTTGAAGGAGTTCACTGTACCATGCACTCGTGACAAAGCATCTTTTAGGACCTTGTGGAGTGAGTTTCAAAGAAAAAAGGTCCAAGTATAAACTCAGCAGTAAATCCAAACCAAGCAGTCACGTAAACAGAATGCAGTGGTTGTTGATGCAGGACAATAGGAGGTGAAGTACCCCATATGCGACAATTTTGACTATTCACAGCTCCATCTAAATAAAAGTATGCCTCATCTGACCATAGAATTTTCCAAGGCCACATGTCATCAACTCCCATTCTCGCCAAAAATCATTAAACAAATTCAAGGCATATTTTGTGATCTTGAGGTTTCAGCATTTGCATCACGTGGATCGTATACAGATACCATTTTAAAATGTATCGCAGAATTTTTCATACTGTCCACCACGGGATCTCTAACTCGCGTGACACTGATCGACCACTTGCTGAAGAATAGATGGAACTGGGGGCTCTTTCAACCACAGCAGTAACGACTTCTTTGACGGTTTCAGCCCCAACCGCTTTCTTCTGGGCAGCCCACCCAAATCTCCAGTCTCTTCAAATTTCATGATCATCTTCCTCAAAACAATCCTCGACTTGGGGCCTTTTTGCAGATCCTTTAAACAATGAATTCACACAGAGCAGCTAAGTGGTTACTGCTGTTCTGATAAAAACTTTACCAGTAAAGCTCAATCTTTTTTTTGTGAGGACATGATTAACGATGACAAACGCACACTTAATGATTCTCTGAATATGACTGCAAGTTTATATAGAGGTTTTACGGATTTGCATAAGGAATATTCGATAAAAGTCAATTGGAGGTCAAAATTGTACTAATTTTTTTTATTGCAGAAATCTTTTCCCCATCGTCCATATAGCATATATTCCAAGTTTCATCAAAATCTGAAAAGCAGAAAGGGTTCTACAGACCCCTCAATAGTATAATTTTAATTATAACCACCCAGTATAAGTACTAGAGCATTTGTAACAATAATAACAGAGTTTTAAGCATTTAAATATGTAAGACCTTGCAACAAATAATTTCAATTAAAAAAATGATACATTTAAATTTACCGGATTAACTTTGGTAATATCCTGAACTGACGCAAGAACAGTGTATTCCCCAGGAACTCTGTAATACTTTTCAACAGAATATGGTTCATCAGATAACTTATATTTTGATCCATCTCCAAATTGCAAAGTTATAATAATTTTGGTGCTTGCTTCTACAACAGCTTCAATCTTCACTGCTTCATCTTAAATGAAGAAAATTAAAATACTCAATTATTTCCACAACTATTAGTTTGCTTTTTTTTACTTCATATATAAAAAATAGTGTATTATAAATGTCACAAAATAAGGAGGAAATAAAAAAATAGCACCAAAAGTTATTCTTATGAAATACTTTCTCATTTATCTTTCTTCAACAAATGACCAAAATATTAATTTATAAAAAAATATATCAATTGTAAAAATTGCTTTTTTTTTTTATTATTTATTGTTCAAACTAGAACTGTCATATTTGTCAGAAGTGTGGAAAAATTCCTTCTCTTACAAATGAAATAAATTGATTTATTAATAATTACTGAAATAGAATAATGTTTAAATTATATTGAACATTTAATAAATAAATATTTGTAAGAATTTTATTTGTATTAATTCTCTTGTAAAATGCATATTGTAAGACATGAAAAGTTTTATTGTTTTATGAAAAGATGTAAATTTTTTAGTATGTCAAAACAAGTGAGTTCAAATGTGATTTAGACCCAACTTTAACTACAAAAAAAATTGCTAGTAAGATTTTTACTTATGAGTACTTATAAGTAAAAATTACTTAGATTATAAATAATTACTTATAAGATTTTTACTTATAAAAAATTAAAACAGTCCTAGATATTCTAATATTCTCAGACAAATATTCCTCATTTTGGGACAGTATTTGTAGGGACCATTCAGATCATTTTCAATATTACATATTTTATAAAGTCTGGAGTATGTTTTCAAAATTATCATCTACTGAATAAAAGCAGTTTATTCATGTTTTATAAACATTATAAAATTATAAGTCAAATTTTATGTTCAGTAGGGATAAAGAAAGCAAATAAATAAAATGCTTATATTCCTATTACAATCAATTAAATCTCATGGACAATTTATAATGTTTTTTTATCATTAGTTTTGAAATTAAATAGTCGATAATTTCATAATAAAAATAAACAGACATTAGATGAATTTCAATTCAGTTTTTTTATTCAAGATATGAATACTTAATAAATGTTCTCTCACGTGCACTCACTCTCTTTCTGTCTAGTAATCTTCAATATAATAGAAATCTTGTTTAGAATTAATAAAAAAGTTTTATTGTATCAATTCATTCGGGGGCTTATCAATTCACTCGGGTTTCAGTGATTTGATTCAGAAAGTTTGAAAGTCCAAGCAATAAAAATTATTTCCTGAGATATAGAATCTCACTTAACCAAAAATCTTTAATCAAAGTCAGTCTGCTACGAATAATCAACTGGATAAATAAACTAATAAAACTGGAATGTTTACAATATACATCCAATGCTACTTTAACCTTTAGAACTCAGCAGTACATATGCTGTACCGAACATTTTTTTGACACTTGCTTCGAAAGCTTATTGTACCAAGCTATCTAGAGACAGTTCTTTCCCCCCTTTTTTCCAGAAGACCCTTCTTATAACTTTGCTTCTATTGTCCGTAATATGGTGGGAATATGTTTCACCAAAAGTTATCAGCTATGTGTGAATTTCTTACCATTGGCGATCTTTAGGAACAACCAGTTTCGATTTTTTTTTAAAAAAAATACTCAATTCGATGATTTTGCTTACAGATTTTTCTTTTCTCTTTGATTTTTTTAATTGCCTTGAAAAATTTTCACACAAATAGAGATTGGGAATTTGATGAAAGATTTAGATGATGAAAATTTTGAAGATAGTGTTTCAAAGTTTGGAGATGAATTAGAAAATAGCATTTTTGAAGATATTAATGAGGTTGATTTAGATGTATCAGCTAATTTTGATGAGAAAATAGAAAGCTTATTTTCATGGAAAGAGGTAGAAGGCTCAGAAGCAATAAATGTATTGCCATTTTTAGGTAAAGTGGGATTAAAAGTTGATGCCAGCAATTACAAAAATGAAAGTGATTTTTTTAAACTGATGTTCAAGGATGAAATTTTATCAGTTCTGGTTGAAGAAACTAATAGGTAAGTATTTGATGTACTTAATCTTCATGGAGAAACATCTGACAAAATAAAACATGTACTTTCATGGAAACCAACTGCTAAAAATGAAATTTTAAAATTTCTTGGTTTAATTTTACTGATGGGACACATCGAAAGAAAGATAGCAGATAGGATTATTGGATAACTAATAATCTATAGAAACTCCCTTTTTCAGAGAAGTTATGCCCTGTGATCATTTCCTAATAATTTTAAAATTTTTACACTTTTCCGATAATAGTTTAAAAGAAAGCAAAGATTCTCCAATTTACGACAGATTGTGGAAAATAAGAAAATTTTTCAATTGGTTTAGCAGAACGTTTAATGAAGTATATGATACCACAGAAAATTTATTTTTCAATGAAGTTATCATTAAATTTAAAGGAAGAGTATTATTTAAACAATATATTCCAAAAAACGCAAAGAGCGGGGGTTGAAAATATACAAAAATGTAGATGCTACTGGTTAAACTTATAATATGAAAGCATGTCTAGGTAAAAATAAGAAAAAGAGAAAGCCTTTCAGCATTGGATAATTTGTTTTCCTCACCAGAACTTTTTCATGACCTTTGAAGAGAAAAAAAAATTCCTGTGGAACTGTACGATCAAACAAAAAACATTTTCCACAAGATCTGGCTCCTTCTAAAATGAAACAAGACGATCTTGCCATGAAATTTTGCAATGGAATGACAGCCTTGTGTTGGAAAGATAAGAGACAAGTGTATGTGCTGACCAATAAGCACAGCCCCCCAAATGAATTTATTATTGAAGAATGCAAAAGATATATAAAAAAAAATTGACTGTGACATTGATAAATATGAAAGAGAAAAATTAACCATTACCAAGCCAAAAGTTGGGACAGATTGCAACAAGCACATAGGATATGTTAATTTAGGTGACCACATGGCATCCACCCACACTTTTGCTAGACCAACTAGAAAATGGACAAAAAATGATTCTTTAGGGTCATCGATATAGCTGTTATGAATGCGTTTCTGATATTTAAATAATGTCAAACTTCGTCGAAATTCAGTTTTAAAGAAATTAGAATGAATTTAATAACATTTCTGACAGGAAAAATGAATCATGAAAATACAGAGTCTTCAGTAATAAAAAATGAAGAAAAATGATAGTAAATTTTCTTATTGGCCAATTGATGAAAAGAAAAAAAGGTGCGGAAAAAATGTACAAAAAAGAACAACTATTATCAGTAAGGCATGCAAAGTGGCTCTTTGTATTGACCAAAACTGTTTCGAAGCCTATCACACAATTTATTTAAAAATCTCTTAACAAACGAACCAATAAAAAACAAGACCAGAATAAAATAGTCAAAACTGGTACATTTTAAATAAAAAGAAAGGGGGGAAGGAAAGGCTCTTTTAAGAGCCAAAATTTTTTTAAAGTAGAACTAACTTTTTTAAATTTTTAAAACAGACATTTCAAAAGCATTGCTTACAAGATTTTTTTCCAATTTAAGATATAAGTTTCTTTTAGAAACAAAAAAAAATATATTGAAAAATTAAAAAACAGAAACAAATTAATACATTTTTTTCCTCTTTTAAGATTAAAGATTCATAGAAAGACTTGATATAAAAAAAAGTGTTACATATTATTTTCCTTGAAATACATGAATTAATTGAAAGTTTTGGCTTAATTTGCTGAACTTAAGATTTAATAGCATTGAAAAGTGTTTAATTAAGTTGAAAATTATTTATTAAATCTCACTTGATAATATTTAATCACAAAAGGGCCGCGGTAGGCAAGTATTGATGCCTCAAATTTGCAGCTGTCGTTGAGTCGAGAGTTTGAATCCTGTTCAATTGAAAACCAGATGCTAAATCTGCTGTCGAGGTTCTAAGTCCTCATGTTAGTGTGGTGTGGAAGTTTGGTGAGTGGGTGCTGTTCTCATTGCTTGACCGAGGTTCAAATTTATGAAGTCTGTCACCAGTGGTATTCCTATTGCTTTAGAAAGTGATGTTACGAAAAAATCAAATAAAATTGATCACAAATTATTTAGAAAAATTTTAGTTTTGATTTTTTTGGTGCATTAAAAAGGCGAAAATTTGAAAAGAAAATTGTTTAGTAATAATGTTCCACATATTGTTCTTAAAATGTTTCCTTCTTTTACATATTTCGTTGAACAATTTTGAAAACATAAGGTATTATTTTTTATTACGTTTTCACTGTAGTAGTTAAATATGTAAGTTTCTATAATCAGATCACAAATGAATTCTGCACACTAAACCATGTGACTACACAACTATATGTGTATATATATGAGCAAATACCGATATAATTATTAAAAGTTTGATTCAACAGTCGTACTCTCAGAGAGTGTATTCATGGGATTACAGAAGTTATTAATTTAATATTATTTTAACGTACTTGCTTCTTGAAACTATTTTAGCAATACTATATAGCTGTTGCTTTCTTTTAAAATTTGTTTTGTTTGAAAATGTTAATTTACACAATACACGTTATGATAAATTTTTTAATATTTAAAACTAAAAGATTATTCATTATTTTTAAGGAACATGAAAACATTTCACAATAATAAGAATGCCTTATTAATATTTTCATAATATTTTTCTCATACTTAAGGGATATTAGCCTATATTGCTCCACATCCTTCATCAATCTATCTCATACTTAAGCAATTAATATTATAAATTCTTGTTTCAGATTAAGTTATTTTTAGCAATTTGCGTAGACTAAAAAATTACAAATGGAGCAAATAAAAGTTATGTATCTAATAATTTTTACTAATACATGTGTGTGATTTTCTAGTTAACATGCCAATCATATCAATTCTACTTTCTTAGTGCTTCTGAAATACTGTATATGAAAATCTAGAAAACATAATTTTTACCTTTAAAATTTATTTAAGAAGAGACATTTGTGAATGTATTAAAAAATGCATAATACTCATAAAATCAAAATATGCATTTGAAAGTTTATAAGTCATTCTATTAAAAATGAGAACCAGGATTCAGAAAAAATTATTGTGACATGACATGGTGCCAAATATTGGGATCTTTCATTCTGGAGAATGATTACTGACTAAAAAACAGCAACCCTTATTATCTCCCCTTAGTAAATAGAAAAATTTTACAATACCTCCTGTAGTGTATTTGGACTTCCCGGTGTTCCCAGAAGGAGGAAGAAATTTTTCCCTCAATTTTAAATGCACCAAGTGGAAGGGATATTTTGACTTAAAATCAGCTGAATTCTAAAGGCTAATGTTAGCATTCAATTCGCCATCAATTTTATATGTCTTTCTTTAATTCCATTCACTATATTTCTCATATTAAAACTATTTTATGTATATCATGTTTCATTCGATATGAAAGGAGTAAGAAATTTAAATATATCAGAAAATAAATCAAGATGTTAGTTAAACAGAGAGTTCATGAATAGAACATACTACAAATTCTATTAGAAACTATTATTGTATCAGGTTGATTCATGTTGTCCTTTCATTTCATGTTTTTGGGATGAATTTCAAAAGCAAAACATCATAAAAACACGGCTTATGCTCTGTGTTTATTTCAGGGAGAAAATTTTCAAAATGTAACAAAATTGTGTTTTGGATTAAAAATACTATAATGTTGTATGTAAAAAAATGCAGCTATAATCAAAGTTTGTTTTTTTATTGGTAAACATCAAGAATCTTACCTGTAAAAAATATCTGATCATCAATAAGTAGTGAAATATTATCAACTGTTCCTATGTGAGCAGCTTCCATTGTATAAATTATATTTGTATCATTAGATCCACAGATTTCTTCAGAGTTTCCAGAACAATAAACATTGCATAAACTGGAGTCGACACTTTCAAAATCTGCATGATATTAAGATAAGAAATTATTTTTCCATACACAAATTTAATAATGCTGTTCAGATGAATATCTATAAAACTTTCCTCCTTCTTCAATTCTTATAAAAAGGTTTTTTATTGATGTTTTTTTAAGAATCATAGCTTAATAAAGCTGCATATTAGAAGGGGAAAAAATTATATTTTCAAAATAACAGTCAAAAGATTAATATCTGTTAATACCTTACTCTCTAAATTTTTACACTTCATGAAAAACTGCAAATTCACACAGACTGGACATAGTTCTAACATTTTGTTCTAAACATTTTGTACAGTAGATTTTGATTCTGAACTAAAATGACTCAGTTACAATAGCCCTAAATTTAATAATTTGTACATCAAATATTTAACATTCATTTAAAAGAAAATATATTTATTTGAACTTTTTCATTTATTTTTACTTTTTATTTATTTATATTTTTTATGCTTTATACTTTTAATATGCCTTAATCATTCTTAATTACTTATAATTATTATTTTACTCAAACATATGTAAAAAATTATATAAATCTATAACATATACATATAAAATCAGAATTCATTGAATAACTAACATAAAAAATAGATCAATGTTTTTTTAAAAGAAGGTAGTAGGTATGAAAGCTTTTCAAGAAAGAAGGAAGCAAACTGACAAATTACTTGATTAGACAAACTTTATCCTTAATTTCTTTCTTTTTTTCACTCAATTTCCTATTTATTCCTTTTTACTACGTTGAGAAATAAATTAAGATTTTTTATTAAGCTAATATCTTAATGTAATTCTAAATAAGACAAATAATTTTTTTGTTCATAACTAAAATTATAACTATATATATATATAATTGGGATATAGAGTAACAGAGGTTATTATCCCCTTTAAAGTATTCCTTTAATTCAAAGGATATTGAAATATTTCAACTTCTGCAAGAATGTTCTGAATACTTGTTTATTAACTAATTTTCTCTCTAAAAGTTCTTTGAAAGTAATATTGTGCTGCATGTCTATCTTGAGTACATTCCAGAGATGATTTCTGCAGGACATGCATTTATTACAAATCAAAAGAATATGTTCCAAATCATTAATACGGTTATCATTATGCATTATCATTTAAATTGCATTTGTGCAAAAGCCTGGGATTTACGATCATTTTGTTGATGATTCAATTACTTAGTATTCGCTCTCTTCCTTGAATAAAAATTTGTATTGGTTATTTTCATTCTGTCATTGAAAATATTGTTATTGATGTCTTCTGAAGCAATCCAGTCAATGTATACATTGGATTCCATTACCGAATAAAATATATCAAATTTTCAACTTAGAAATAAATTGTAACATTATAACACTCATATTTTAAAAAATAAAGAATTTGACAAGCACCACTATAACAGGGAAATACCGAATATTTCATACATTAATTTTAATCATGAATTATATTCAGTAAGTGAATAAAAAAATTTATAATTCATAATTTTTTTTCCTCACCAGATACATCATTTCCACATAAGCAGTAAGTGCCTCCTATCAAACCAATGTGTGAAAATTTTTGCTTAGCACATAATTGTTTACACAAGTCTTGAGTCAATACGTCCACTGTATAGCCTCCAGGAGAGACACGAAACTCTAAGGAGTCATAGTCCAATTCTTGGCATAGGGGATCCCCTATAAAATATATCAAATACAGAAAAATTTAAATATTCTTCATTCTCAGACTTTTCAAATAATAAGAGGAAATAGCAAATTAAAACAGTATTGTTCCATGCAAATAGTCTAATTTTGTTAAATTTGAGAGTTGGCTTCAAATTATCCTAATCTACCTGCAATGAAAAATTAAACTATAGAAACTTGTCTTATTAAAGTTTCTAATGATTCAACAGATCAACTATAATATGGCAATACTCAAATAAATGAAAATATTATTTATCGACATGACAATTGTATATTGAGGGGATTACATAGAAAATTGAGCAGCATACCTAACTGATATGAGAAAGAATTTATAAATAAAGTTCAAATGTTCCCTATTATCTTTCAACCAATAGAATGCGTTCTAAAAAAAAAAATTTTTTTGTTCTGCACATAATAATGAGCAATATAGTAATTCCAATTTAAACAACTCCATTGTCAAGATTAAATGTGTTCTTTATTTACTTGTATTTTTAGATTATGTAAGTCCATAATTTTAGAAGCATTATTTTCAATTTACACGTACACTATGTCAAGTATCAACTATTCTCTCCTCTCTCTATAATTAATCAACAAAAAAATATTAATGTTTTTTCCTAAGATACACAACTGGAACATAACAAAACATTTTTTTCAAATTGTTTTAGAAAATTTCTTATATAAATTATCTAAAAGAAACAAACAAAAACAAAAAAATGACAATACATTTCTTCAAGCTTCAAATCCAAAAACAAAATTTATTTCACAACTACTGCTCTAATTATAAAGATTGCAAGTAATAAGACTGATAATTCCAAAAACTGTTTCCCTAAAACATAACAGAATTAAAGAACACTATTGTATCAACCTTTTTAAATTGTCCAGTACCATACATAAGCTTGATATACGTAATTTAATTAAACTAAGGTTTCTAAATATAAGTATTAGATACAGAATTTTTTTAACAAAAAAGTTTGGCTAATGTAATTAATAAATTGATCACAAATAATTTTTTAACATTTTTTTGAAAATATTGAGACTATAGTAAAATGAACATTTTAAACCATGAGAAAAAGGAAATGACTGTATTTGTCTTGAAATATTAATTCAGAATGCATTTAAAGTATGTTATGATTATAATTTGATATGAGCATATTTTTTTAATCAAACTAAACTTATAAACTTAGACCAAATGCTATTTATGTATGGAAATATATGCAGGATGCAATAATTAATATTTATTTCAAAATAACCTTCAAAAATTAAATTAGAAAGTCTAAAAGTAGAATTAAACTAGCCTAAATTTTCATTCAAAAACTTTCTAAAGGTATATTCACAAAATCTTCATTAATTATAAAATATATATTAGTAAGTATGTACTTGACAGACAAAATTAAGACATAAACACTCAAAATTTTTAATAAACATTTCAAACAAGATGCAATATAATTTTCATTTAAAAATTGCCTATAATTTATTTGCAATAGAAAAAATGGAAAGGAAAAATGCACTAACCTTCAACTTCCCTAAGCTAAGCCAAAAAAAAAAAAAAGAAAGAAAGGAAATCATTAATCTAAGAAAATATAACTTTGAATTCTTTTAAATAAGAATATTCATAAAAAGTAAGAGAAAATATAAGTTATTTCATAAATACCAAATCACAAAAAACATACTTAGTTCTATACTGATAGACATAACATTAAATCTCTTTATGTATTGTTAGACATATTAGTAATCAATGATGTTGTGATTAATGTGATCACATGAATATGAGTTTTTAAAACTTTCATGTACTTTTTTGAACATAATATATTTATATTTTAGCGAGAAATACATGTATATTTTACACCCTATTTTAAAAGCAATTTATGAATTTTTTTTAAAAAAAGGAATAATTTCAAAATCAGGGAATTACTTTTTTATAAATACAATTTAACAAATCTTTTGCTCTAATTAGCGAGTGTGTGTGGTTTTTTTTTTTTTTTTAATATGGTTTAGTTTTTTTTTTCATAAGTATTTATGTTAATTAGATATATAATAACTAGGCAATACAAAGAAATAAGAGAATAATGCTGATTAATCAAATTTACTATTCCTTAAATACACATATGTATGTATATATAAATACATCCTTAAAAATTGCCATCTTAGAGTATTTCCAATGTTAATTTATTTAATGAATTCACACTTTAAAAATTTATATATTTTTGCCATTATTTAATTACTTCAATTAATTTTTAGGTACATATTTTACAACTAAAAATGATTATTCCTTCATAATTTAACCTGTTAATATTTTTAATTTTAAAAAATATTGTCAGCACAAAAAACATTAGTTTTAAGAACTTAATTAGAACTGGTGGATAAATTAATAAAACCTCTTAACAGAATTATAAGAATTTAAACTGAAAAATCTAAATCTCTCAGTAAAGGTTCAGCAGGGCAAAGGACAAAACAAGAATTATTTTAATTTCAATTCGATTCCAAGCATATTTGAAGTGGCAAATTAAAAAATTATTAACTGACATTTAAAAAATTTCATTGCTAACATAATATTTACACTATATCACAAAGGACTTTGATACTCAATTATATTTAATATACAAACTATATGACTAACTTTTAACAAAAACAAGCCACAAATGAAGTTTGAATTGAATTTCATGAAGTTCATGCTCACAAACACAAAGGCCCAATAATTTAAAGTGGAATAAAATAAATCAAACAGTAAGTTTTTTCAATATACAATACTTTATTACAAAATAATATATAAATATAAATCATTCAAGACAATAAATATTTTTCTGAAAATTAATAATTTATAATACTTAATTATATATTGGTATAAGCAATTAATATATTACATTTGTGTAACTTTGTTTAAATGTCATATTTAACAGTAACACTTTTTTGTCTTTCAAAATAAATAAGTCGATGAAGGAATATAATTTTACAAAATTATGAGCATATATTTTTATTGTTACACATTAAATCTTTTAAAATTTGCTTTTAGCTATACGAAAATACTAGTAACCTTTTAAAAAATAAATACCATAATATTCATTTTACAATTAAATTTGCAAATTCATTTGCAATACCGACAAAACAATGTCTTTTAGCTATTTTATTTGGAAATGATCCATGTTTTGAAATGTTCTCAGAGTAAATGTTCATATTACAATTTAATTTGTGGATTCATTTGCAATACCCACACAACAATGTCTTTTAGCTTTTTCATTTGGAAATGATCTGCAATGTTTTGAAATGTTCTCAGAGTAACAGTTAAATCATCTATCGGTAAAAGAGTAGAAAATTGTCCAGCACAAGAGCAGTAGCAAATCATATTCTTGTCTTTGATCATTTTACATTTGACACATTGAAGATCTTGTAATACATGAGCCATTGACTTCCGATGAATACATTCAATCATCATGGACTCAATTTCCTTTGTATCATAAGGAGACTTACAAATACTACACAACCACACTGGGATACCTGTTGCTTCATTAATCACATACTGTTCACGGCACAAATCAATGTTACTACAAGTACTACAGCCTTTACATATGACTTCTGTCAGAACATAAGACAAACATGGATCTTGCCATTCTGCTTCATCACTGAATTCTTTAACACCAACAATTCTAAGAAGATCACGTCTCACTTTCAAAACAACATCACCCAAAGTGTTATCCAAAGACAGCACTCTGCATATAGCTTTTGTGAATTCTAAAGCTGGACTAGACATTCTTAAATAAGATCCTGGTAAAGTAGGAAAAACATTTTCACCATTTGGTCCAATTTCAGATGGTAATTTCTTCTTTATTTTTTCAACTAATATATACAATTTATGAGCAAGATTACTTCTAATGTATTTTACAAGTTCTGAAGAATTCTCGTCTGAATTTTCATCAGAAACAGGTAACTGACTTGGATTAATAGGATTCACAATAGCATTTCCATCTTCTTTGTAATAACTGTATGCTTCTTGAATGTAATCAGCTACTACACTATAAAAATTATCATCAATTGCAGCAATTTTTGGAAGGAATTTGGCAATATGAAAACAAAGAGTGAGGGATCTTTTTTCATTTTCATCTTCTTCAACACTATCTATTACTTCAGAATTAATAGTTTCTTCTTGACTGGAAGATTGTCGAGTTTGTTCATGTTTCACTTTGATGCCTCCAAAATTAGCTGTGTCTAACCATAACAAGTATTCCCAACATGCAGTCAATTCAAATTGAAGACCGTGAAAAATTTCTTTTCCTTGAATACAGTCATTCACATACTGGGTATATGCCAAAGCATCCTCAACAGATTTACGTTTTGTACATAATAATATGCGATTATAAGATGCATATACAACAATAGCTCCTAACTTTTGATATTCAAAAATTACCTGAGTAAACATTTTTTTCATTAAATTGTTAAGGATTTGCTTGATAGCTGGTTCATACAGCAGAGACTGCGGACATCGTAACCATCTGTAAAAATTAACAATCTGATTGTCTGCAAAAACATTCTTATACTGAATAACATCCCGAACCCAATTAGCAACCATTGTTCGAAGAATTCGAAATGCACCAGCACATAAAGCACTTTCATCATAAACACCAACACTTGATGCAGCTCCTTGCTCATTCATCATATCAGCCAAAGAAGAAACAGACCCAGAATCAAAAGCAATACTTGCACTAGTTCCTTCCATTTCAATTAGATTTTGGGCTTGTAAAACAGTAGTAACAGCCATACCCTCAATAAGCAACTCTACACAAACACTAGGATAAGCATCAGTTTTATTTACTTCAGCCAAAATATTTTCTGACTCAGCTAGTAATCTATTGTCATCAGCTTCCTTTCCTCCCAAATCAGGTCTCTCAGTAGCAGAACACCACAAAATAAAATTCTGCTTTTGTAAGCTGCGGGCAAAAAAGACATCACTACCAAACAATGATGCATCTTGAGGTAAATTGCCAATAGGTATGTGAAAATACCTACATTGCTCAAGAAGAACAGAAATGGCAGATTCAACATTCATGAAATGCCTCATCATGGTTCTGGAACCTACTCTCTGCCAATCCATAACTTGATATAACATATCACTGTCATGGATATATACAGGAATGATGGGAAACTCAGTAAAGCTAGGCATCAGAGTACATATATCTTGCGGTGGAATTGGTGATTGGATAACAACAGCAGTGGGACCACGCTTTTCATCTTTGTACATCATTAAGTATTTCTGAAGACCACGATACACTAATTTAATGTCTTTCTCAATATGAGTTTCAAAAGTGTAGTCAGCTTCAGGTAGAAGAGCAAGATCAAAACCACTCTGCAATTTGGCATTTCTTTCAACAGTGAAAACATTAATTAAATTTGGCATTTGATTGGTTCTGACTGTATCTAGAACATACACTACAGCCTTCTTTGCAGGAGGAAAAAAGAAACCAAACATTGATTTTTGCCCACATGAGTGGTGATATAAATACAATAATTTCAGGGTTCCTGCTTCTAAGTAATTGTGCTGTGCTAAGGTTCGAAATTCTAAATGTCTCAAGTTGTAAACATCTATATCTGTTGATGCATACTGTCTTACAAATTTACGACTCACAGAACAAACACATCCTAATTCAATCAAAGCACGAAATAATAATGAAACTTGAGTTTCATAAACTCCTTCAACATGTGGCAAAGACAATTCAGCCAAAATATCATTAGAATGCTGCTGAAAAACTTCTTCATCTATAGTATATTCATATAAATTATACACCTGATGAGAGCGAGGTAGTATTCGATTAACTTTCTTCCACAAAGGGCTTTCACCTTGTTTGGGAATACGTTGATTTACATAAAATATCCGAGGAATATTCAATTTAATGCTATGCAAGTCATTTTCTATTAAAACCCACAGTTTATAAATTCCTAATTTCCCTGTTTCAGCAATCTGAATTATTTGCCATGGACTATCCAGAACAGTTCTCTTTGCTTTTCTGAGAAATTGGCCAATACCAGCAAAATTTTTGTTACCACTTGCTGCTTTAGGAAGAGGAGGCATATTACCCCCATCAACTGATTTGGCCTTTCTTTGTTGTATTTGAAAAGCCCATTTCTTTTTTTGGAACTTCAACCAATTTATAATTTCTTCTCGAGTTTTACCAAGGCGTGGAGAAGGACCAAGATATTCTTGCCAGGTCATAGCAAGTTCAGCTTCAGTCAAATTATTATTTTTCTTTTTGTTTAGACGATTATTCTTCGCACTTGATGTTGCTTTTCTTTTAGTACAGACAGGCAAGTTTACGGAGCTTGTAGATGGTATGCATTGATCCTCAATATCTACACCTTCAGTATTAGTTTCTTCTTGAAAAGTTTTTTCCTTCTGAAAAAATATCTCAGTGATCTTTTTTTGCTTCAAACTATCATTTTTTTCTAATAAACGTTTATGCAGCCAGTCTGGATGAGCAACTCGAGGTACAGGATTTGGAATTTGTTGTAATGCAGCAGGTATAGTAATGATCTTTTGTACAGTACTGCTAAACCGCTCTATATAATATTCCCAATCCAAAATAGTACGGATATCAAAATCACTTAACCCAGGAGATTTTAACCATTTTCGCAAATAATGTTTCTTAACACTTGGTTCTGCTTGAAAAATAGCAAGTGGAATTGCTCTCTCAGTAACAGGAGATCCTTCAGGTTTTTTGGAAACAATAAAACGGCAACTCAATCCAGCATCTTTAACCATCTGATCTCCAAGAAATTCAGCTAAGCGTTTTGCTGTGCTAATAGATGTTGATTTCTGACCTCCATACTCTTCTAATTTACGAGACATACTGCGATTTTCAGAAATCAAATCAAATAGCTCTTTATCAGGCATATTAACAGCTTTTGTATAAAGAACATCCAACCAATAATCAGCAACTTTGGCAACAGATGCATAACACTCTGCAAGTGTATTTCCTTTCAAAAATGCCTCAAAAACAGATGACTGGAATATCTTAATCAATTGTAATTCTCCTCTTCTCTTGACTTCAAAACCTTTCAGTTCTGCTAAAGATCCATCAAAATTAAAAACAGCATACCTTTTCTTTAATTTTTTACCTTCTTCTTTAGATGCTGGCAAAACCATGGCTAAATATGGGCCATCAACTTCAAAAAAGATAGAGTTTTCTTTTCGAATCTCATATTTACGATTTATGGGATCGACCAATTCATGATATTGATCATTTGTATTATGATCTTGTACAATCACATTTAGCATAGCACCTGGATAAGATATATGAAGTTTGGGCTTTTTAGGATTGGAAGTTTTTATGGTGAAATTCTCTGGAAAAGATGATGGTAAAATACACCAGATACCATCAGTATCAAGTTCTAATGGCCTTCCAATTTGCTCAACAATCTCTCTAGCTTTTGTGATGATACCAGCACCTGTATGACATACAATACCTGCCATTTCCATACTATACCATCGAGCCCCTCTTCTCATTACATATCCATAAAAAGAGTTCAAAATACATTTATGGGCAAGTTGCAATGAATCATACAGGACTTCAAGAGTCTTGGCTGATTTAATTGCAGAAGCATCTCCTTTAGCAACTGCCTCAGAAACTTTCTTTTTAGCAACTTTCAACAAACCTTTAAATTCATAACGACGATCCCGAAAGGCTCGGACAGTATCGACATAAAATGAATTTTCTTGCTGACAAATAGTTGAATCACGAACTTCAATTTTAGTTACATGAGTTTTTTTGTAAGCTTTCCTGCAGTATTCTGTCAACCTCTTCTTCTCAATTGCACACTGTTCTTCTTTATTAAGTTCGTGAAATGGTATTGGTTTGCCCCCAGGTGTTGAAGGTGGAAACATCTCTCTTTCAAGTTGTTGCTGTATCCGCTGGAATTCACCTCGGGATGCTGGCATAATCTCGCCTCTCCAAGTCCAAGGCATAACTCTTCGGCATCGGGCTCCAGGTTTATTAAAATCACAAGCTGCACATGTAGCCTCATCCACCATTGCAGAAGGTTGTAATCTGTTAGTTAAAATAATGTTGGGGTACATAGCTCCAACATCCAAATGATAAATGATAGGATTTTCTAGTCTGGATGGACAATCACGGAGTTTTCTTAATTTTTCAACAATTTCATCAGTAACTTCTTTTAAATTTAGCACTTCTTCTATAGGTATACCTTCTTCAACTTCTATAGCATGACACAATGTCCTTTCTACACCATTCATCAGCTTCTGAAAAGCATCAGGAACAAGTCGAAATCGACATGGAAGATTGGCTCGAAATACTCCTGCCTCCAAAGCTTCAACATGACCACCAACATAAGTTTCTTGATCTAAAACATGTCCATCTTCAGTTAATTTATTTAAAATAGTTTCTTGCTTGTTTGGAAATACAATATTAGCATGATATGCTTGAACCATCAACAGAGACTCACACAAAGTACCTGACCCTTTTCTCAATACTTCATCAGGTTCCATGGGAATAATTGTACATAAGGCAAATATAAATGGATGTACATATTTCATGTATAGATAATAAGTGGCAACAGCATCGGATACAGAATAGCTAGCTAAAATCTGAGGGTGCTCCGAAGCCATGCGACACATATCTTCAGGGTCAAGTTCTACTGGGTCATACCTCAATTTTGCCTTGGCTACAGCTTTTAGATTCTGACTCCCAACAGGCAAATAACTATCTCGTCTGACCCAATGCAAACAGTCTAAATGAGCACAAGGTCTAGATAAATAAAATCCATCTCTGCTAGTCGAGAATCCAATCTCTTTTAGCATGTTCAGTTCATAAACAGCTGCTCTGGCTTCTACAAACTTAAAATCAAAATTATCTCCGTTATAAGTGACAAAGACTAATGGTTTAACTTCCAAGATGTGATCAAAAAACCTTTGAATGAGTTTTTCCTCATTTTCTTCATTGAACACTGTGAAATTACCTTCAAATTCTGGCTTAGGTGTGTATTCAAAATCGTCCACATCTCCAGAGACAATTTCTCGATTCGTAATGAGAAAACCCTGACCATCAATCATGTATGATATCATCATTATTTGATCAAAACTACTATCAGGAAATTTAAGAGGCAGTTTTGTTGTCTCAATATCATAGGCCAAAACTGTCACATCTGCAGGTTGTAAAAGTTCATCACACAATTTTATCTCAGGAGGCATATTTCCTCTTCCTTTAACAAAATACCAATGACCAATAAAAAATTTTAAGTCTATCGATACACGTACATGAAATGGTACATCATACTCTCTCATATCCACAATGTTATCTAATTGCTCAAACTGTTTTTTAGACACAGAAGAATCTGGGTTCTTATTTAGTACTTCATTAAATGAAACTGTGTTATTAAGTTTCTCTTTATTTTTCTTTACGTAAGGCATTATTTCTTTTCTAACTTTTATTAAGTCAGAGACAGTAGTGAAAAGCAATTTAATAAATTTACCTTTCAATCCAGAGAGATGATTAGGAAGATCCAAATTTTCCTTTTGGACGATTTCAACCTTACTGATAAGGCCACCATATTTTCTGGTCAAATGAGATGCCACTTCCTGTTCAGTTCCATTTACTGCTGATACATAAAAATAAGGTTTGTATGGCAAAGTGGCTTTAAAGCGCCCACCATCGTCTTCTATGAAATAATAATCAACAGCACTTATTAATCGTTTATCTTCGTCCAATATTTCAGTGGAATGCATGTTAAAAAGCCAAGCCTTTCGCTCGATAGGTTCTTTATACCGTACGAAACCAAATTTTGCGTCAATTTCATCATTAAACAAGGCCTGCTGTAATCGTCTTTCACTAGTATCTTCTTGTTTAGATGACGACTCAGAAGAACGCAAGGGATCTGCTTTGAATCGTCCTGAGTTCATTAAAACCATGGTTAATAGAAAATAATTCAGTGATTATAAATTTTAGTTCACTAAGAATCTGTGTCACTTAAATTTTAAAAAGCTGTTTCGAAAAAATGTAAACAAAAGTTTCCCATTTCAAAACTTAAACAAACATTGTGCTCTTCACATAAGAACGAAATATAAACATTTACTTTTCGCGCAAAAATGAGCGCTAAGTAACGCGGCTACAGTGAATAATTGCGGTCTACAATTTTTTTTAAAAAAAGCTGCTTTTGTAGGATTATCTATTAAAATTTTATTTTTTTTCTCAACATTTATACCAATTACTTTCTTAAAACCTTAATTATATTTATTTGTAACAATTAAAACAAAATACCTGTCAAATATCAAGTGCATAAAACCAATAACAAGAAAGAATTAGGGACAAAAATTATACAGATTCTTGAAGAGAAACTGAGGAATGTGGCCAATTTTACAGACGATAATTTCTACTCTTTTGAGTGAAATGTTTTGACCTATTCTTTCTAATTTTTAAAGAATTGATCTTCAACTTTGTTCTATGACTCACTTGTTCTTTGGATTCTTGGAACCAAAATCTCAAAGGCATTCTAGAGAATATAATACTATATAATTACAACAAAAGATTAAAAATTTGAGAAAAAATGAAATCAATAGATTTAAAAAAAAAAAAAACAAATTTAAATGGGCTACAGGCAAGGGCCATATGTTATGAGGTTTCCATTTTTAAACTTAAAATTTACACTGCCGTCGTAAAATACATTAAAAAATTTTCAAACTCAAGATCTTTGCATTATTAGTTATATTTCAAGCAAAATTAAGAATCAAGGCCTTAGAATTCAGCAGGCGAGGACTGCTGAAGTGTAGAAGAGGTAAGTAATGAGAGGTCAAGTTGCGAATGGACGCTCCAGAAACGAGCCAACGTAGCGATAATCATATTGACCAGATCTTTAAAGGGAGCGATACTTCAGGTCGGAGTCGGAACAAAATGTGTTTCAGTTGTCTGTGGGTTTGAGAGAGGTTTCAAAATGCTGAAAAGAAGTCCTTTAGTTCAGTGATCGATGTCGAATTTTGAAATTTAGAATCCCAAAAAAATAATGAGATTCAAGCTCAAGATGAATGCTCGAAAAGAGAGAATGGTTCGGATCGCCATCATCGTGACCACTTCTGGGGAAGAGGTCATTTTTTTTTATCCCGTTTGGATGTATAAATCGATAACGAAATGGATTTGAAAGTGGTGTGCCCTGGGAGGGTGCAAAAGGACATATGCATCATCAAGAATTTTTCTCAACATCGAAATATTTCGAGATAAATCTTTTATTATACTATTATATTTGCAGATATTCTAAAATTTAAACATAAGAACTTTTTATATTTTCAATAAAATTCAATTCAATTAATTATTTAAAATTTGATTAATAAATTAAATTTCAATTAATTAATTAAATAATTATTTAAATTTTTTTCATCGCGTAGAGAAAAAAAAAAGATTTCAATTAAGATGATTCGTGAGAAAGGAATAGAAAAGTATTTGCTGTTTCTGAAAAAATCCCTCTGGTTTACTGTTTGTAAACGAAGAGAGAAGGTGGCATCCCTAATAAATGCATATTTTATTCTCATAGTATCTTAATTATTTTTAAATATTTCTTTTTTGAATTTTTGTAACTTGATCAAATTAATTAATACTTAAACAGTTTTAAATAGGAGAAATAAGATTGATATAGCGTATTATTTACTTCTTACCAAGTGGTAATTCTGAACTAAAAAACTGCTTCTGTCATGCTTATGGCGATATGCCTCTACCGATTACCGCCGAGTTCGAAGACCTGCCAGCCAAAAAAATTAGTTTTTCTCATCTATTTGTTCTTCTTATTCGAATATAGTTCCCCTGGATTTCTTCTCACTTAGTCAGACGTATTCGCATCGTTTCTCCTAAATTCATTCTCAAATTCCTAAGCAGTTGGATTAGCATTTTTCGAGAGGAACGCGTCACACCTTTTCTCCTACTCCTTGCTCAAGGTTGGTGCTATGCTTTTCAACCATTCTCTTCCCAATAGCTTTCCTCCTCTTCCCCTCCCTCACCACCTGCAAGCTTTTTGCTGAAACCAAATAATTTGACATGCGTTAAGCATATAAAAACGAAATCATCATCAAAAAGCCAAACAATCTGTTATTTCTGAATCTAATTTAGAAAATCAGAAAATGTTCAAAATCGACCACATAAATAAGAAACTGAAAATGGAACATTCATAGATTTTTCCCCCTTACTAATGCCATAGAGAATAATCAAAATGTATCCAGATTTTTAAACTTTCAATATGAGATTTTGAAATTTTCTTTGGTCAGAATAGGTAAAACGATGTGATGTCATGATTTTTATTTCGCCTTTTTCTGGATATCTTATAATTTATGTAAATCTTTATCCAAATGATGTCATATGTAAGAGCTTCATATGGAAAGTTTGAAAGTAAAGTATTTTTTAAAATGAACTGGATTGCCTCGAAGTATTTGCCACTTTGCCACAATTTAATTTTATTGGTGGCAAATGTTGAAAAGGATCCTGGATAAGGAAAAAAGGCCAATTTTGATGTGTAATAGAAATTGACCGCCCCTTTCACGGCGGGAAATATAGACGATATAGCTATCTTGGTTATTGTTAAGAATAAAAGAGCATTCTGAACTTAAGATTATTTGCATATTGCTTTATTGGATTTCATTATTCTAAAGGAAGTACATCGAAGTATTCTAAAGGAAGTATCATAACTATTGGATTTATTACTTTAAAGAAAGTGTTTCTTATATTCACTATTAAATGAATTACTACAAAAAAAAAAGTGCATCGTGCACTCTTGGAAACAGATTTGAAGAAACGTATCTTGTGTTGTAGTTATTTTTGGAAGCGTGTTTAACACTTAAATTAGCAAGAAATATTTTCGAAAGGAATACCGTGGTTAAAAGAAATAAAGAAATTATTTAATTATTATTATTAAAAGAAATTACTTTTAAATATTATTAAGGGAAATTATTCTAACGATTAATGGATTCGAAGACGAATTCGTCAAATCAGAGTTAGAGGAATTTATAAAGAGGCGAAAACAAAAACAAAAAATGTTGGAAATTCAAGAGCCATATTTAGAGCGAAAACGGAAATAAGAACTGGAAATTGAAAAGCGAAATCGGGAAAAAAAAACTGAAAATTCAAGAAAGAAAACAGAAATAATTATTGGGAATTCAAAAAAAAAAAAAGGACTGGAATTGGATGAAAAAATGGAAGAATGAGTAGAAATTGGAAGAAAGAAGACGAAGAGAGAATTTTGAACTAATAAAATTAAAGTTTTAGAAGTCCAATTTAGATCAGTTCACGGCCCCTTGCTGTAAGAACACTGAATAAGGAATTAGGCAAATGCCATGATAAATATAATGTGATGGAAGATATCAACCTGTTTTTAGAACTATTTGAGCGTCTTTCCAAAAGGAGCTTTGTGTCACACATCTGTTGGGGCTACTCCCTCAAGATATCACGCAGACGAATGCCCGCGAGCCTAGAGAAAATGCAAATGATTATGATCATGGGGAAAAATTAATGCTAAAGAGACTTAAGTTAATCCTTGAAAAATTCCGACAATTGTTTAATACGCACCAGAAAATTGCTGAACGTTCTTGGCAAGTTTTTGTCATGAACTGCAGACTTATTTTGATGGATAGACTTCTGAATTAAAAGTTGAAATTTTCTATCAATTGCGGGATCTTATCATTGTAGATCAGATAAAAGAAACATGCGCCGTTTGAGTTTAAAAAGTGCTACTTGGATGAATGACTCATCATTAACTCTCAAGGAATATTCCAAAAATTAAAAGAATTTGAAGATGTGAGAAAAATATTTTGACCAAAGCCTGTTAATGTGTTTTCGAAAGGGAAATTTGATGTTAAAGGACCAAGAAAGCTTGGGAAGTTTGAGAAAAACCCTCAAAAGTTTAAAAATTCTAAATGTGAAGTAAGCAAGCCTCAGAGAAATTTTTTTGAACATAATCAGAATAAGGAGTTCAAAAAAAGAAGATAATTAAGATAGTTTTTCTGTAATTCTCTTGAGCATTTACCCCTAAACCATCCCAAACTGAAGAAAATTTCATAGCCTGTGAATTATGTTTCTGAATATGATGCGAAAACAATTTTTTGCAGCCCTATACTTCTCATGAAACAAATAAAAAACATAAAAACAGAAATCCTTCACGGCACTGGAACAAGCATAAATATTGTTTGCTGTAAGTTTGTGACACCTTAAGATCTGCCTGGGGAACACATATGGTTACAACAACCTTTAGATGCTAGTTCAACTTACCTACCTCTAGCCAAAGTTCTTACTAAATGTTAGTGGAGCAGAACATTCACAAAAGCATCTGTTATTCTATATGAATTGTATCGAGACCATTATCTTCTAATGAATAAGATTGCTGTTCGCTTAAAATTTGATGGAAATATTTCAATGCACCAAGTGAATGCGATCCAAACGAGAAGACAGTAATTGATGGAAAAAGAAGAGACTTCTGATAAATTGAAATATCCCGAAGTATGATCATTGACTGTGAAGGCACGAATTCGGAAGAAGTTGAATTCCTTCCATCTGCTGATGAATACGTAGCTAAATTTTATTAAACTTGATATGATGTTACTTACAAATCATTCTTGGGAGGTATTATTGGTATTTCTCAAAACAAATCAGTATTTGAACACAGAGGTATTGCATCTGATAAAGTCACAATTGTTGATGCTGATAACAAAATGTTTTCGGTTGGATATTTTATGAGTTTGAAAATATCAGAAAGCTTAGTTAAGATTTTTCTCAAACTTCAATGTCAAATAATGGTGATATATTATCAGTATTCGACCAGAATAAGTTGATGAAGCTGCGTATTTGATTTTGATACAGACGAATTAATTTCTCTAATTATTTTAACTAATAATTCTAATGATGCTTGTGCTGTCTTATTTGGCACTACTTATAGAAATTTTAAAATTCTGAAACGTGAATTAAGCAATGAAGATGCATCACTTAATCTATTGTCGAAATCAATTGATCCTGATTTAGAAAGTAAAGAAAATGTGTCATATAACCTTTATACTGAATCAAAATGTCTACAAGAAGAATATTTCTTAAAAAATGAAAAGGGCAGTGAGAGAGACTTTTCATCTCTTTCTCTCTCTAACTTTTTTACTGCTAGAGGTTTTAACGAATATTCATTTTTACATATCTCAGACTTCGTTTCGCCCCAACATCTTACATATGGGTACAAGTTGTATTTCCTCCAACACACTAGCAATCCCTCTTCTATACAAAGGAGGGGTTTTCACAATTTTCTCTCGTCAACAGGTGTCATATATACTACATCATTCTCCAAGTTAAACTATTGGGCAAGGGCAGAGAATAAAATGATACACAATCTCTAATCTGAATTTTCAAATGTATATGATCACTGTGGCCATAAAACGCACATTACATCCAGTACTAAATGATCACAAATTCTTCTAAATAAAATGAAATGAAATTCACACAAATATCAATAATTAAAAAAACATAAGTCATAATGCAATACACGTGACTTAAAATAATAACATTCATTATACTTTTATAGAAACAAGTGATGCCTTCTGTAAATTATAAAGTACATCAAAACACAACATTCAATGAGCATATTATTTCTTTAAATTTTGTTCTCCTTTTCCTTTTACCTAATCATCACTTTTATGCATATATTTTACTAAGCGTTGTCTATAATTCCAGTATGCATGTATAAAATATTTTTCTCCTCTTAAAGAAAAATTCTAATTTAAGACTTCATGATAATCTTAGATATCCTAACTTGAAAATTTCAATTCTCTCACATAGTAAAATGCTAATTATCAAACACTTAAAAATATTAATACATTTTCAAATATTCACTTCGAGATATTAATTATTCAAAACATAAAAGAAACCATTTATTGACATAACACAATAATGATAGCAGTTCTGAGAACCGTATTTCATTAAGCTGACATATTTAAGAATATTTACAATTATTCCGATATCAATCACTAAATTTCCTTAAAATAATCACCTTCAATTATTCTCCAAATAATCGAAGTTAAAAATTCTTTAAATTTTCAGTCTTTACATTATTCTAATATTACATGAAAAGTTATTAATGAAGTCTTTAGAATATTAAATCAATTATCCTAACAACAAAATATTCATTCAATAATCTCCACAAATTATTCAAGCAGTAATCATGAAGCTCAAAAGTCTATAAAACAAGAATTCCAGAGTTCATATTCTTTTTTTCATTCTTTTGAGTAAAATGACAGTAAAAAACATAAAAAAAAAAAAAGGAAATCTCATAATAAATCACACAAAACATAGCAAAACAATTTCTAAGTAACACAATAATGAAGATACGTTCCTAAACTTCGGAGTCCCTTTTTTCTATTTAATGTCTCTATATCATAGATAGCAAAACAAAATAAAAATAAAGTTCTCACTTATCCTCCCAGTCTTGGTGGGTCCCCCACCCACATGGGAGGAAGGGTCAAAATGTCAGTAGTTCTTTCACAGCTTTGGTTTGTTTGGTCTCCTTGATGCACACTTTAATTATCTCCCCCGGGGTCAAGGAGAATGTGTCTTAACTTTCTATTACTTTTCTGTCGTTGTGGAAGAATTTTCATCTTTCTTTGGAAAGGGTTTTGGAAAAAAAAAAGGAACTCCTGTTTTTTGTGACGGGGTTTGTTGAAAGTCCTTTTCTTCCGAACCTTTGCGTAACGAGACGAGTTGACCAATAGTCTCTGAATTTCGCCGCATGATGACTTCTTCTGCGGCCTTGAAAATCTTTCAGTTATTCTTTCTGACGGCTCGCTACTCCCAATTTTTTTATGTCGCTCCCCGTTTCCCTCATATTTTATATACTCTCCTTTTCCAAAGCTGCATTTTCCTCGCCTGCATTAGGATTTTGAGTTTCATTCAGCACTAGAGTATCATCGGTTGACTTTTTTTTCTACTTTTTCGTTTTATTTCTGAGTTATTGATTCTTCCGGTGTCCTTCGTTCTCTTTGTTTTTCATGACATATCGGAATATTTCTATCTCTTCATTTGAAATATATGTTTCACTTCTTAGTTCTTCTAGTTGATTTGGTAAATGAGTAATATTGTCCTCACTTGACTTAATTCGCATTTCTAATCCTGATTCTTCTTTTTCTCCAATAGAAATATCTTCCCCTGCAAGATCATTTAAAGGTTTCTCATCAACCTTTTGAAGTTCGGTTAATTTTTGTCCTTCTTAATATTTTAATTCTTCTTGCCGTGTTCTCCTTTTCCATTTCTTTTCAAGGCATTTGTTATATTCCAAACTCTTCTCGGCGCAGTGCTTCTCTTTGAATCTTTACCAACCTTACTTTCTCCTTCTCAGTTTGCATTTCAATCTGTACTTCTTCCTTCTAATGATTTTTCTTTTCAAATTTAGATAACTGTTATAAATCCTTTTCTTTTTCAGTTCTTTTCTTCAATTTGCCATTCATTTATGTAAATAGTGATTCTCTTTTCACTTATGTTGTTCTTTAAATGGATTACTCTCACTCTTTCACTATGGAATAATCTTTTTTAAATTAAGAATTTATTTATTTATTATTAATAATTAATTAATTTTGAACATGTAAATAATGAAAAAATAACTAAAACTGAAATATAAACCAAAAATGATTATTTTCCCTGTGTGATGATAAAATTAGAAAATGATGTTAAAATTAGTATTAATTTTGACTTTTAAAAAAATTCTACCGATTTGAATTTTTCAAATGCTTTAAGTAATCGAAGGAGGATGAATGTGTAGTAATTGTGCGAAGTTAAGTTCATTTGAACACAGAAGTTTTGCACACATTAAGAGAGTCTTAAGAACACATGAATCGAAGTATAGGTTAAAGAACAATTCCTTAAAACTGAACAGGACCATATAGGAAAAGTTTATTTAAAAGAAACAAATATTCCATTCTTGTATGCAAGGTCTCGTCACCTATAAAATTCGTTTTTTAAATGAAAGTAATATGTGGCCATGCGAAATCCACAGGCGAATCTGTGAAATGAACAGTGATACAGTTATTGAGTAGAAAATGATTGGAACAGGAATTCGATTGTTTAATTCAAGCAATATGAATTTGCCTAAAGAAGCGAGAAGTTCTTCATTTTGGAACAAATAAATCAGCCGCCGTGAAGCCAATGATGCCGCTTTTGCACTTGAAACGATTCCTGAATGGTTGGCGTTTTGATGCCAATGGAGAACATAAAGATGTCGCAACATTCTGGCTATCCGCATAGATGCCTATCTTCTATGATGCGGACGAATAACATTTTTTGTCTCGATACCATAAGGAACTAATATGCCGATGGCTTCTTCGAAAAGTAGAGTAATATTTGCAAATTGCTATTAATTGGGCATCTTTGTCTGCATGTTTCTCCTTTTTTTTTTTTAACTTAGTAATGGAACTTACTATCCTGGTAGATCTTCGTATTTAGGCTCATACCCATTAAGATAAACTATTTTTATCGGAAATCTGAACATAAAATGACAACATTAATAGCAAAGAAGTGACACAAATATTTTTTGTACAATTCTCAAACAATTTATCAATTTCTTTTCCTTTCGTAATATACACTTTGTCTCGAATCCCTCCCAATCATAGCAAATGCTTCTTACTTAGGGTGGACGAATCTGTTCTTTTAGGGAAGGGGAAGATTCTTTTTAACGTACTTGTTCTTTAACCTGCGCTTTTCTGATTCAAACTTCAACACTGGAATAGCATATTGTGATTTTCCCAGAGTTTTCTCTTAAGGCAAAATTCCTTTAACGTAAGAAGACAGGACTCAAACTGGAAGCATTTTTTCACACAGAATAAAGCTTCAATATTTTAAATCCCGGTGACAATGATGAAGTATCTTAATGCTATACTAAGTGATGAAAAAACTATTATTTTAAGTGAACAGTTGTTTCTTTTTCATTGACATTTTTGTAAGAGGGGGAGCCGATGAAAGGCCGCAAGTTCCCTAATCGTTATGCGCAAATTGTGACTTTCGTCACAAAGAAGAGAAAAGATAAAAATCGAACTCAGAGAAGATGAACAATATGTTGACTTTGAGACTCATCCTTTGATACCTTGGGGCTAAAAGAGGCTCCACAATTTTAATACTTTAAATCATCATTTGGATTTGAATATTTGGATTGGATATGGATCATCATTTCTGGGAAAGTGCTTGTTTGGATTTTTTTTTTGTAAGAGACTCTTTCAAGATCTTGTGGTCAATAAGATTAGCTGTACGTTCAACCAGTTTTATTAGTTAACTTTCAAGTGTTTTTTTTTAAAACATAGAACTTTTTCTTGTGTAAGAGATTTCCTTAAAAATTAAAAATAATACAGAAAGAGTGTATATGTAACGCAGAAAATTCATATAGATGTTAAAAAATTTATTTTATCGCTCTCAATTTCAAATAATAATATAAGCCACGATTTGGTAACCCTGAACCCTGACTACCGAAGTAGTAGGGAGCCTTTGTGGAACACATACAGGTGTGAGTGGCCGTCAAACATAATGCCTCTCCAAACTATTGCAACTCCACCACAGTAATGATCATTTCCTTGATGAGGGAGGGATGGTATCGTATCCCAGGTCCTTTTCAGAAACAGGTGCGCCGAGAATCAATGCCCCAAGTTGAATCTCGACATATCTGTGCAAATCACGGTGTTCCCCTAAAGTCTGGTCCATGGCGCATTTTGCTCTTTACCATGCTAAACGCACTCTTGTGTGTTCTGCAGTGAGTGGGATGAAAATAACGTGTATTCTGGCATATAGCTTTCTCTCATGAAGCTTTTGGGCAACTGTAAAGCACGAAACTTGGATTCTAATAGCAACATATAGCTAATGTGAGGGCTGTAAAGCTGTAACCCAGTCCTGCGGAATCGCAAATAACGAACGATCCTCATTCATCGTTCTGGATCTTGTTCGACCTTGTACGGGTCTTCTCGATATAGATTCATTGTCCTGAAACTGTTTTCACTCATTACAGATGACATGTGATCTTTGTAGTCACCTGCGCTTTCGAATAGCCTTCCTCCAATTTACCGAAAATTCGCCATCTCATTCTGTCATCCACACTTTCATGGTTGCACATTTTACCCGATACCTTATAAAATTAACTAAATTCTTTCGAAAAAGACGGCGAACATTGTAGAAGGTAAGAGCACACAAATCACAGATATCCCTTTATGCCATTATATCCCCTCTACAACCACAGCTATTCAGAGACGGACGTTTACTTTTTCAACTCTGAATATTTGCATAATTCTTAGGAGGCATAATTAGTATTTCGAGTTCAATACTTTTGTAAAAATAGATACAATTTGCAAATTATCTTAATTTTTCAAACTAGTGTACATACAAATATGATCAAGTTGAAAGAAATTTATAAGAAAAACACCCAAATATTATGACAGTTTAATTATCCATAAAGAAATGAGAAGGAATTTGTTGAATTTAATGCTGCAGGGCATTTTTTACTTCGATAATGATCAGTGAATTGCTTTTATATTTTAATTCATTTTAAGAACCTTTATAGTTGGGTGTACTTCTGGGGGAAAAAATTATCTTCGAAACGTTGTCACAATTGTGTAGAAACAATTTACATTTAAATATATAAGTTAACATATCATTTTAAAATAATATCACCCTTTATTTTTACACATTTTATTTATGTCTAATAATAATTACGCAATAGTTATTTGTAATGAAAATTTGACTTTTAATTTTAAATAATCTCATTTTATCTAACAAAACAAAGTATAATCATTAAGAAAATGGGACACTTTCGATCATTTTCACAGTTTTCATAGAAATCGATATCACACACAATGTTAATGGCTCAAAGGGAACTAAATTATGAAGCTAACTGAAAAAATAATTATTAATATCGCTAAATAAATTCTAAATTAGAATTTGTCCAATGCAAAATCCGATTCTTTTTTCAAATTTCGTAACATTCTACTTATAAGTTTCTGAGGTATGGAGGCTTAAAAAATTAGTCCCCTAGTGGTAATTCAGTGACTCAATTGCGTGTCAATTTGATTGTAAAAGAATTTTCTACTCAACACTTTTTCTTGCTTCATAAGATTGATAATTTTTTCTATTCTATAACATGAAAAAATTAAAAAAGTAACACTGATGTGAAAATTATAAGTAACTGAACACAGTTACACGAAAACGAAGTAAATTGTAACATAAAAATTTTGCAATTTTGTATTCCTCACGTCATAAAATTTTTAAGCCCAAAATTACATGCAATTCCCTTTATAAGTTCAAGAAACATTCAAGGTTTCAGTTATAATCGGAAATCGTACAGACTCAAGTGGGAATCGGAACGATATGGATGTTCGCTCTTACTCAAGGTTTTGCATTATGTTAGCGATTTTATTCAATTCTGACAATTTTTCTCCTACCAGCAAACCATGGTCATTTCCGAAAATTGTTTATGCATATACACAGAGGGGAAAAGAAAAGCATTTTCTAGTTCAATATGTAATGGAGTTTTAGGATGTAGTCGAGAGGAGATATTGATGCTGCGAATCGCATCACTTTTTTTAAAAAGCTTACTTTAGAGCACATCTATTTGGAGCTAGGATTATTGTTCAGTAGAAAAACTACGATCATCATAGCAATTCAGCTTCCAGGTGCTGTTGCACAAGTCACAGATAAAACTATAAGCTTGCTTTTCGAGACAAAACGAATTTAAGAATTTTGCATAAAAATGTAAATACTCGTATAATGTACATAAAAATATAAATATTCGTATACTATGTGTAAAAATGTTGACATTATTATAAATTATCCAAATGAAAAGTTGATCTTGTTTTCTTTATCTGGATATAATATAGCCACAAACACAAATAATAATACCTAGCTTCACAATTTCAATTGCAACTCGAATATTTTAATTTTTTCTGCTACATTATTCTGTTTATCTCAAGTTGAGTTTTATTTCTGTTTTCTCTTTCAATATGAAAATCTGGGAAATCATTTTGTTCGATAAAAATAATTGTTTTGGCTCGTATTTTCATCTCTTGAGTCATTCTAACTTCCAAAGAATTTTGGAATGATAATAGTTTTATGAAGAAGGTATACTGGCAAAACTTTTCTCTTTTACAAGTATAAAACTAATTACAATTGTAAAACTATTCAAATCCTAA
>BMAW01085748.1:53089-74141 GCA_019974015.1 Nephila pilipes | reverse complement strand
ATATATATATATATATATATATATATATAAAGATAAATTCATTTTAGAAATTGTTAACGTAATATCTCGAAAATACATTTTTCTAGTAAAGAAGAAGTAAATGGAGAAATAAAATTTCATATTAAAAAAAAATCAATGCATTTTAGAAGTAAAAGTATCCTATAAGAGGGAATATAAGAACTATATAAAATAAGTTATATTATATAACATCCATCGTAAATAAACTAAAAGAAAAAAGTAAATAATGGTGGATATTTTTGAATGCGAAAGAGTGAAGGGATATTCAAATTGAATTGAAAAGGGCAAAAGAAATGTATTCCTCATGTAAGAGATTAATTGGAATTTATACACATACTCTGTAACATTTTCCAGAAAATTCTTCTTTACATTTTTTAAAAATAATAAAGATTTTTTTTTTCATTATTCGTATAAAAATTGGCTTCTAAATCCTATTTCTAACAATGAAAAAGTGAACATTGACTTAAAAAACTAAAAATAATAATGGGAGGATTAATTCAGAGTTAAAAAAAAAAAAAACGAGAAAAATTATTTTAACTTTATCCTGAGTTTTAAATTTATTATTCTTCAAAAGAGAAAAAAATATTTTAATTCAAACAAAAATATTTTTTAGTTGAAAGAATCAAGTGATCTGTTTTATTATGCACGGAAACACCAAAAGTCATTGGATACCTCTTAATATCGAGTAAGATCTTTATAGGCGTACAGAATCAAGATGTGATACTGACTCAACTACTCTTGGAAGTCCCATGAAGAAAAATTCGTCTATGCTGTCTCTACAGCTGTTCATAAATACGAAAATATTTCTCGGGCAGCATTTTGTGCACGAACTAACTTTTCGGACATGTTCTCATATATGTTCGATGGGATTCATATACGCCGGAATGGTACAAAATAATCCTCAAATCAATCGTGAATGAGTTTGACCCGGTTCACTTTCAAATCAAAATTGTGAATTAATGAGCCGATATTTATCGAGAATAACTAAAAGTCTAAACATGCAAATTTTTGTGTATAGTAATGATATATAGGTGCTTGCAACTTCGATTAAATTAACCATCGCTGAAATTTTTTTTTAAATTGTTGTGAAAAGCTGTCGACTTCCAAAATAAGTTATTATTAATTACAAGGCCAATGATTTTTATTCATATAGTTACATATTGTCTATTTGAATGTAATCGAGTAAATTTAAGATATTTATATTTGATTTTCTGTATAAAAATAGATATGTTCAAATAATTATTTCTTTTACAGTGTAAAAGAAACAACGAAAACAACAATTACATCAAAAATGCGCATAACTTCAAAATTTTTAAAAGTATAATTTTTAATCAGTAGATTATATTATTTTATATTTAAAAAATACTTACCGTGAAATAAAGAATCAAAATCAGCAGAAGAATGAAATCGTTGAACAAAAATCGTTTGCTGCTTGTCGCTGCCATTCGGAAACGCATCAAAGTTAGAAATTTAAATACATTTTTGTGACTTAAAATTGGACCTGTTCAGAAAGTGAACAACGGCATGCTCTTTTAATTGTCATATGAGAAAAAGGACTAGACACGATCCGTGATTTAACACGATTGTTGTCATGGCAGTGGTGTCATCAAATGAGCAGCAACAAAGAACAAACAACAAGGTCTCAAGAAGAATATTTGTAGGCCTAGCGTGACCTTTTGCTTGCGTGACTTATAGTTCGAACGAGATTTAATTTGGGCGTTCTTGCAGTTATTATACTACTTGTTTAGGAAGGATGACACTAAAGTTTAATTTCTAGAGTTTGAGATTCGTGTATAAAGCATTATTTATTCGACATGCCATGTACTGCGACCTTTTATGTTACGGATATGTGAGAAGGATATTGGCTGAATATTGCGAACTCTTAGAAATTTCATGACATATGCCACTTAGTTTATAGAATCGTGAATATAAAAATAAAAAGATTAGCGTGTCAGCTAGAGTTAAAATCAAGTAATGGGATTTTTACTACGACGTTTTTATGGAAATAATGTTTTTTTCTTAGAATATACATTAGAAACAACTGCTGATTACATTAAATTCACTATTCAAACTTATTTCGAAAAAGAAAAAAAAAAAAAAGAATTTTGATAGAAAAGTTAGCTATAGTTATTTTCTAGAGAATTCAAGGATATGAAAATTAAATTTAGTTCCCTAAAATGTATGTACTATGTAAAAGAACATTCATATTCCAAAACTGAGTATACATCACTCACTTTCCTTCTTAAATGCGTAAAACAATATTTTAAGTGGTTATTTGACTTTAATATTTTAAGCAATAATACGCACATCATAAAATGAAATTGATGATGATTAAGAAACAGAAAAAAAAAAAAAAACAGAAAGAAAGAAAGAAAGAATCTGAAAATGAGTTTTTTAATTACCATAACTATATTTTACGCAGAAGTTACAAATTTCTAAGTCACAAAATTAAGTATACATCTAATGTAACTTGTTTTGTTTTTCCAAATAAATAAATAAATAAATAAATAAATGTTTTGCTGCATTTCTTTTTTTACTTAGACCATCTCCCGAACGGTATGAACAGATTTGAAAGGAGTTATGTCGTTTCACTAGATCTTTTATCCCATTTTTCTTTTAATACTATTTGAAAGTAGTCTTTGCTCTCAATTATTATGATTTTGAACACATTCTTCTAACTGAGAACCTCACAAGTTGTCTATCATAATGTAATTAAATTATTGAGGTGATGTTTGCAATTGCATTTTGCAGTTATTCAGCTACCATAACTTAACTATTTCAGCATAATGTTTTGGTTCCCTATCTTGTTGAAATATACAATGCGACTCTTATTACCTATTTTCTGAAGAAAAATTTAAAACACTTTGTTTTAAATAATTCTTCAGCAGTACACCCAAGTATTTAATTTTATCCATGACTCGGTCAATAAAAATTGATTTTCCCACTTTTTGCAGACATAACCCCATTCAAAAAACTAAACCATATGCATGCCCGACAGAGAAAATTGTGTTCGAGGAAAGTAGTCCAGAGTAAAGATTCAACCATACATATCGACCATCATTGCCAATACAATATTTGAACATTGCCCAAAACATTGAATAAACTTTCATCTCAAAATATTATGTGACTTTAGAAATATCAAAGTTTTGAAACATGATTTTTTAGCAAATACAATACTTTTTACTCTATTTATTTTGGAGCTGATGGATTTTCTTCTAGCTAGTGACTATTATAATTTGCTTCTCGGAGTACTCTTCAAATTGTTTGGCAGAAATACATTGTACTATTGTTGTAAAGCCAGATGAGAAAATTTTTGCAGCGCTCCCCTTTGGAGTTTTTCTTGTATTTCGAATGTTGTTTCTTTTAGTTATCGAACTGAAGGACTCTTTCTCTTCCTTTGTGACGACTGTACCCCATTATTTAATTCTAATGCTAATTTTCTTTCTAATTATATTGTCAATAAGTTCTAAAATCCAATAGAAGGTACGCAAGAACAAGATAAAATATTTTACTTATAAATGAAAGATAGATAAAGTCGCTTTCTCTGGAATCTCTCTTAACTCGTCAATCCTAGCTTAGGATTTTAAAATGAAGTCTTATCTTACCAAATCACTCGTTCTGATTCCAACAGTTCTCCCTAACAATAGTTTCGTATCTTAGTACTTAGACTTAGAATCGTTTCGTTCCAAAAGATTAACTGCGATGTTTTAATATAACTTACAAATATTTATAAACCTGAAGTTATTTTCTACCTCCCTACATTTTATTTTCAATTCTATTTCATTTATATATCACTTTCTCTGATTCAATTCACTGCACTTCTATCTTCATCAAATTTACCTAATTACGTTTCATTTTCGATGCGAAGAAATTATAATTTTATGCAATTCACACACATACAAATTATTGTAAAGTCCCTATGGTTAGTGAAGAGAAAATTGTGGATAGCCAAACGTCACATCTTTTCCAAATTTATTTGCAAGTTGCCTAAATTTTTTATACTTATGGATAATTTCTTGTATCCATCCGTGATTAATTTGAACCTCTCTTGTCGTATGAAACCGAAATTTATTTATCTCAGACATTAGAATGACATCCCCCCCCAATATCAATATTAGTTTCAGTTCTGGAGATCGATTTCACATCTGAAATGTTTTTTTTATTCTGGAAATCAAATATTTAAAAAAAAAAAAAAAAAAACCTGTTATGATAAATAATAATAATGATAGCAAATGGTAGTAAAAAGATTAATGGTAACAAAATCGAAATTGTTATAGTGTATATACTCAAATTTGTAATTTTGTGATCCTAAAACTTCGTGATTTGACGTAAAAATTCTGTTAATCAAAATATTATCGATTCTTTATTCTTAATTTTTAGTCTAATACATTTTGTAATGTACATTTTATTGTTCCTATAAATATTAAACTTTAATGAGTATTTAATAAAATTTTTTTAGATCTTTCAAAAAACACGTTAGAAGTATACTCAATTTTGGGAGTCACTGTGTATTACTCAAGTAAACTTAAGACCATTTATAATTTTTATCTCTTATATAGAAGGAGAAGCGTAATAATTCATCTTACTAGAATTGAATTAAAAATATAACGAAATTAATTGGCAAAAAATATTATTTTCGGTTAATAAAGTAGTAAATAATAAAAAATATTGACAACATTGAGGCAATCTCTCTCTGTAACAATTTTTGCGGAAATCAGTAAAGATGCACGAGATGTAAATGACAATGTGATAGGGAGTTCTCATCTCTGATAAAGAGGAAAGAAAACGAAATTGTGAAAATAGACTTAAAGAACTTTGAAACTTTAGAATAAACAATTATTAGCGAGTGGTAAGAATGAAATACAAATTGATGTATAGATATTTCCCACATTTTATATGCCACTGCTGTTTAGTAAAGTTTGTTCTATTTACTTCGCATTAAATTTATTAGTTTATTGCAACTATTTTTCCTTCCGAGAACTTGCTACCAAGACAAAGTAAGATGAAATCCTTATTATACTGTTATAGAACTTACTTTACAGTCGAGAGATTCAAAAAAGAACTAACTATTTTATTTTATTCATTTTTTTTTCAAAAATATTCTCTGCTATAAGTATTCTCTCTAACTTAAAATGTATTCTTAGTCTTATTCTTATCATTTTTTAAAAACGTATTTAAATAATTTTTGTATGACGTTTTCATATATTAAAGTCTTTTTTGATGAAATATATATTTATTAAAAGAATATATATATATATATATATATAATATTTGATGATAAACTAATAATCACATTTTTATGAAATTTAATTTTAATAAAAGGCGTCTTTAAATTTTTTACATTCTATCAAAAATATTAGAGTCAATCATAATTTTAAGATTAAGGCTCTTGTCTATCAGCTATTTTGATTTCGTGATCGTAATGCTAATCCTATGGAATTTCTACTTTCCTCCTCAAATATAGATTAGTTTATCTATTTGAATGCATCAAATCTGCTTCCGAAAGGGTAGAATATTCAGGAAAATTATATTTTCTCCCCGATTTTTTTTAAAAAAACGTCTTATATATATATATATATATATATAAATATAACGAATAAACTTTTTTCTTTTACTCTCTGTTGTAATGAATTACAAAATAACAAAAGTGATTTTTTTTTCGGAAAGTTCTTTAATTTTTAAATTTATTTCATCTATTGCTAAAATAAATTTGTTTGATAAAATCACTGTTTTTTCTAATGCTTAATTATAAATCACGTGTATTATTTGCTTAAATTATTAAATTTTAACTTATCTGTAAGATTAAGCATTTTATATCAACACTATCTCTCTAGAGTAGTTTACGGCATTTTTACATGAAGACTTTTTATATGTTATTGTAGAATAAGTAGAAATAGGTCATTGTTAAAAAATGGAATTACAGAATTTCTTAAAATTACATTTTACACAGACAACAAAATGATTCTTATCCAGTCCGAATGAGTTTCTTTATATTTTACATTAAAGTCTTAATGTCATGAATTAAATTATAAATTTTACTTTCTTCCTTGGAACGTAAAAAATATTTTTCAGCTGAAATTTTTTTTATTAAGCATGTATTTAGATTCAGGTTAAACTAAATTACAAGCAAAACGAAAACTTGCACAGTCAGCAATCTAACTCAACTTCACTTTGACCTTGGAGACTGATAATTAGATTATAACAATGGTATCAATCAAAAAAATATTTATTTTATCCTTTACTATTCTTTCCCCCTATTTTTATTTGAATTGCGGAACTGATACTAGAAGGTGATACATATAAATTTCAAGGAAGTTGCATATATTTATCGGCGTCATTGAGATAAGTCGAACATTGGTTTTTTAAAGTTTTAATTCTATAGAAGATAAACAACAATTTGTGTTTTAAAAGCGTTACTCCCACATTAGGACTTCTGGGAGTTCTATAAGAAGTTGATTTCTTTTCATCCTTAACACCTCTAATGAGGCATTAATATATTTAGTTTTGCAAGACTTTGTTGTACTTATACGAGGTAGTTATACAAGCCCCAAAAAGAGTGTTATTAGGAAGTGATAATGGCTGATGACACTGGAACCGATGACGACGACTTTGAAGCAGAATTTACCTTCACTTGGAAAATCGAAAATTTCAGCTATTGTTTACCTTGGAAATGGGTTAGAAGTCCAAGTTTCGTCGTCGACTCTATGAATGAGACTAAATGGTGTCTACATTTGTGGCCAAAGGAATATACAAACGGTATCCACATAGAATATTATCTATATAGAGAGGATGAAGATAAAGGTCCACAAATCATCAACGTAGAATTTGAACTTTCTTTCCTCGATGTCAATGGCTCTCCATTAACAAAGAAAATAACCACAAGTTCGTTTGAAAACAATGACTTTAAAGGTTTTGCTGAATTTGTCGAGCAAGAAACGGTTTTTAAGAGTAGAAGCTCGGAATATTTACCAGAGGACGAATTAACAGCTCGTTGCAAATTGAGGAGACCCGGGACACATACACGAGAAACTGTCAGCTGTTTTGCTGGCAGTTATATTGGAGTAGAATGCAGTGCTTTCGACTGGCTTGTTAAGAATTTCAGTTCACTCCACCCTGGTGACAGATGGATAATGCTAGTGCAAAATACATTAAAAGACAAACCGTCTGTTACTTTAGCACTTTCTTTGACAGAGAAGTCAAATGAGGAAGAATTGCAAATTGAAATAACACACGAGCATATGAATAAGCCGAACATGACTAGTTGTGAAATAGCTTTGGTTGATTCTTTTGGCAATGTTGTTATCTCTAAAAAAGACTCTAAATATCTGGAAGGGCAAATCTGGAAATTTCCATCATTTATAAAGAAAAGTGATTTGATCAGTGCCGACAACAGTTGCTTGCAAAATGACACTCTAACTTTGAGGTGTGATATAACCATATCTATTGGAATTATCTCAAATGACATTTTTTGCTACAATTATGATTCCAGTGAAACAGATGACCACTTCACTGATTTGAGTGATGTAAGTTCCCGCGAAGTAAAATCTGTGGAAGAAACCAGCTTAAAAGCTTTCTTCGAGAATCTATACGTAGACAGAACGTTTAGCGATATCAACCTTAAAGTCGGAACCGAAAATTTTCCTGTACACAGGGTGGTACTTGGATTTAAGTCTCCAATGTTCAAAACAATGTTTACGAGTGATTTAACCAATAAAAACTTCGAGCTTCCTGATTTGGACACAGACACTTTGCTCCAGTTGCTGGGTTTTATTTACACAGACACCATAGACAAGTTAAGCTGGGATAGTGCACGCAAATTGTATCTGGCAGCAAAAGAATACCAAATGCCATCTCTCAAACAGAAATGTTGCATATTTTTGAAGGAGATTGTTGATCTTTCCAATGCATGCAGTACCTTGTTGTTTGCAAACGAAAATCAGGATGAAGAATTAGCAGAATTCGCTCAGGCATTCATCTCAGATCACGGCACGGAATTGATCCATTCAGATGAATGGGAAGAATTGCAGAAGAAAAATTTTCAATTAGCTTTTCAGACACTACAATCCATGTATCTCAAGAAAGTTGAACAAAAGACCTGATATATATCTGACCAGGTCTGAAACAAATATTCAAATATATTTGTTATTCTTCTTCGATATAATATATTATTCTTCAATATAACAATGCTTTTACCACTTATAAATGCAGTTAATGCAAGTTGAATAGTTTTCAAGGCTGAAATGTGTTGCTTTTTTACTAAAAAGACATTCACCAAATAGGCCAGCCACTGACATGTTCTGATGAATTCGTAATCTAACACTATGAATTTAATGCGAAAATCTTATATATACATGTATAGTTTTTGGTGGACTTTTTGTACATGTACAAATTGTTGAAAAAACAGATAAGTTCACGGACAAATATATAAATATTTATCGTAATAATTAAGTTTGTTATCTTTTCAAATTGCATTGAAATGTGATTAGAGCTGTTTAATTATTTATTTACTAATTAAAATTTTTGAAACACTTTTTGTATTTAAATACTTTGCATTAAGTGTGAATAGTAGTTTTAATTGTTTTTGTAAATAATACGGGAGTAATAAACTTAGAGATTAGTAATAAATGCAATATCACTTTTGAATAGTTATGTAATAAAAGAAACAAAAAGTTATTTATTGTTAAGTACATCTTTTTGTCATATTCAGCACTATTTGTTACTTATTATGTTTAAGCGATTCTAATGAATGTAATGTTGATCATATTAATACCAATTTTTATTCAAAGCTAATAATAATAATATTTAAAATTATAGCTGAAGGAAGTCTTATAACGGACGGATTGTCATAATGGATATATAAAGATTGTCATAAAAGAAATCCACTTTTATTTAATACTTATTGTTACTATTATTATATAACATTTATATTGATAACATAATATGAAATGAGGTAATTTAATACTTATAAAAATTAATTGGAAATACTTTATTTATGAACAGATTCTTTTACATTGATAAAATCTCGTTACATTCGATTCCAACTATATTTCATTTTTATGTATAACAAACATTATGATTTTCTCATGAGCTTATTAATTTGAGCCAATTCTTTTTAAAGAAAACTGATTGTGAATAATAAATACGAAAAAAATCTATTTGTTTAAAAGATTATAACAATTTTATGCTAAACTTAACTATACTCTATGAGCATTTAATCATTTCTAAAATAATTTAGTTACTTTGCTGAAGATGAAATTGAATATAGTCAAAATTATAGTCAATAGTTTTAAGTGTATAAGTTAGTAAATGGTTAAATCTTTCAAGATGAGTCAATAAAGATGTAAAGTAATTTAGAAGTATTTTTCCGGAGGGGTTTGAATAAATAAATAAATAATTCTTAAATTAGTTGTAAATGAGCTGTAAATTAGCTATAAACCAAATTTTTACTGATTGAAAATAAATGGAGCAATTTCTGAAACTTTCCAGGCACTTCTGTTTTAATTCTAGGATTTGAATTCCTATTGTGTGTGATATCTTACTAAAATTCTCATGTCAATAAAATATTCAATTGCTGAAAATTTTAGACCTCAATTGCTCTCCTATTTTATGAAATTATATGCAATGATATTTTAAAAAATAATATCTTCGAAAGTGCGAAAACAATTTTATGAATATTTTTATTTGGTGTTGTAATGCCAAAAATATTGGGAACGAAACGGATTGGTTTGAATTATAACTAGAATTACAAGGAAAGGACCTTGTAATTTAGAACATTAGCCGGAGGATGAAGATGACCCCCGATCTGTTAATTGTGATGTAATTCTTTTGTACAAATAATCTCACTGTAGAAAAAGCTCTTTCAGATTTTATAATCGTTGATATAATTATTATTTAAGAATTGTAAGCTATTTGAATATATTTCCGCTATATTTCTCAATTGATAATCCTCCAGTTCTTTTTTAATGATTTTACTAACATTTTCGTGCGAGCCAAAGGTGGATAATTATTTTGAATTTCTGTTTTTTTTTTTGATCTTTAGTTAGATTTTCCTTCATGTATAGCGTAGGAGTGAATAGAGATATGCATGTTCTCTCAGCTATAAAACATCTCTACTATAATGCAGTGCTACAACTACAGTGATCGCGAATAAATACAAAAATAGAGAATTATAATTACTTACAAAATTTATCGAATTATACATACTACAAAAACAATGTTGAATTAGTGGTAGCAATTGGGGTAAAATTTGAAATTTACGGGTAAAACGGCTTAACATTATTGCAATTTCTAGTTTAGGCTGGTTGATAATATTCTTTTGTATAAAAGTTTTGTTAATTAATTCCAAAAAAAGGGATCCTAAGAATTCTTTTCTAAAAGATAATTATCTTTCGAAAAAAAACAATGCAATAAAAATAATTTAAAAACAAGCTTTTATTAACATACTTTATTTGAAATTTTATATATATATATATATATTTGACAAAAAAAGAAGGGTCAAAACAGAAATAATAGTAGTGGGAGATGCGGACAGAAATATTGAAATTTTTATTGCTTTCATAACTTGTTTTAATTCATCATGAATGCTTAGGAATTTTTTTTTTATAATAATCACTGGAACTCAATTTCCTTATCGTTTCGTTTTCAGTGACTCACGCTGTTATTAGTTTGAAATCTAAATTGTTAATAAAATCCCTACTTTTCAGAAACAAATAATGTGACTATAACTTCAAAAATAATACTAGTTTTAATTACAAATAATGTGGAGACACTCGTCTCTCATGCAAACTTGGGAAACATTAATAATGAAAACATTTACGCAAATTATTAACTTGTATGTACTTCTGCAAAAAATCTGAATAAACTGTAAAGGACGAATGCATAGTAGTTTTACCGCAATTGGGTACTAAATATTTTCATTTAATAGAAAGTAGACGAAACTAATTCCGCAGTACACTTTGTCTGTCATGCCTGTTTAAAAAAAATCGAAATAATAATCGTCTGATTATAATCACAATGATTGCAAAGAAAATGTTTATAAACATTTCTGTCGTTTGTCTCTCTAATCCATTATCAGAGGCTGTTTTTCAAAAGAAATCAAAATTCCATTAAAATTAATATATTAATTCATAATTATAGTTCTGAAAATATTAAAATATTTTATCGTCACCAGGAAATTTCTGATTATGAAACTGATTATGATTTCTGATTATGATTATCTTATAATTATGAAACAGCTTTAATCAATACTCCGAAATTATCTTTTATATCGAATTTATGATACAATTCTAATAATGTAAGATCACCATAATATGAAAAGGTTCAAATACGATTGCAGGACGAAACATAAGCTGAATCTAACTTTTCCGTTCCTATTTTACAATTAAATTAATTCATTCTAAAACTGTCAGAAATAGAACACAGTTTCATTGCCAGTTACATATTTTCAATCCTGCATAGCAAATAATAGCATATACATTTAAACTATTTAATCTGGTGATGATATTTTTATTGGCTCAGTTATGATTAACGACCTCCTTTCGAAAGACAGAAAATATTTGCAAAATATATTAAATCAAATTATTACAGAAGTCATTGTTTTCCTATGTCATTATATAACGTATATACTTCTAGATATAATCCTCGGTTGAATTCAATTACATATCACATTAAGCACTTGTCTTGTAATTTTAATTCGAAAGTCATATTTATTTTCGCACTTTACTACATAACAATAAATTTGTAATTAATCATAAAAATGAAACATATGAAACATATTTGTTTTTCTGTCAAGTCGGTGCTAGCAATCTGTAAGTTTAATGATTGACTCAAAGCTACCAAATTTGCCTTGGATTAGACGAAAAGAAATGCGGGTTAATTGCGTGATAATATTCAAATGAAATGGATATTCAGATTAAAACAGGAAAAATAGCGCAAACGATAAATTATTAAAGTAGACAATAATATTCTGTTCAGATATTAAAATAAAAGCAGGCGATAAAATATTCAATTAAATATATCTTAGCGATGTAAATCTACCTTATAAAAGCAAACTAAATACAATTATTGTAATCATAATGAATTCTAATGTCGATCTCTTGAGCCTAACATCATGTATCCTTTATTTTATGATCACTAATTTTTGTTGACGTCATTTTCTCTAAGCATCAACATGTTAGCACATGTTAAAAAGAATAAAAAGAAAAGAAAGAAAGGAAAAAAAGGGGTATGAAATGTTTATTTTGCAAAATCAGTTGGTAGCACAGGGCCTCGTTCGCTCACAGTTTAAAAAAAAAACCTCAGGTCGCTACTGTTAGGAACACACGATTGCGAACAATTTCAGAGCTCAAGCGTATCGGAAGTGAGTGAAAAAACGATAGCAAAATTTCATCAAACATAAAACAAGTTAAAAGCGTGAAAAAAATTCTCTTTTTTCCTGATAGAGAATCCAAGTGATAAGAAGAAAAAGGTGGTTTATCTTTAGAATGTTTTCGAATTCATATGGATAAGAGAATCGATAAAACGGTGTTTTTAACTAGAACAAGTATTTTAATAACGAAAAGCGTTTTGGGAGTTACAGGAATAGCGTTCGAACAACAAGACAAGATATTGGGGGATGACTTTATAATCACGATCTTTAATCATATTCCGAAGTACATACATTTGAGATTATACCTCCCCTGCATACTTCATCTTCTGGACATGCAATAATTGAGAATCTTAGTACCAAAGAATGCGGTGCGAGCGCCACCTACAGATTTTGAAATCAAAATGGTTTCATTTTGTGTTCTTTCATTCTTGTTTTAATCTGATCTTAAATTCATTTCAATGTATTTACGCAATTTGCTCACATTTAAAGAAGGCAAGGTTGGGTGCATTGAGTCAATCACTACGCTTGTAAATAGTGCCGACAAGTGAGAAAAGCATATATATATATATATATATATATATATATATATATATATCGCTGTTATGACTGATCACACATCATCATATGTCTTTATCATTGAAGTATAAAAATAAATGAAGTATTCGAATTAAAAAAGAAAACATGGGTATTCTTGAACTTTGCTGAATAATGTAACTAGAACTATACGTACAGGTTTTATAATTTTAAATTGTAAGTTTCTATTGTGAGATGCAAAAATAAATGAAATAATATTAGAATTTGAAAGGAAAACAAGCACATCATTGAACTTTTCATATTGATATAACTAGAAATATATGTATTGTAGAACCCTGCAATAAGAGACAACCACCGGACCCGACATTTTATCCCGTAAATAGAAGTGTCCCTTAATGAAAGGTATTATTTTAAAAGGAACTGGGACCAACAGAATTTTCTCTCAAGGAGAGGTGTCCCAAAGTATGGGTACTTCAGTATTATCGAGTCAGAGAAAAACAGGATTTCTGTAACATTTTGAACTGACCTATTTTGTGCAAAAATTGTTTGCCTTTTAAAAATTTAATAAGTTCTGCCATTAACTACAAAAATATCGTCAGTAACAGGGGGTCCAAGAGAGAGAGAATTATCTTTACAACTTTAAACTTTAATTTCTAAACTAAAAAAGATATTTACATTCTGTTTTCTGCAATTAATAGTGCAACTCATCAAATTGTTTTTGTTTAGGCTAGTCAATTGTAAGGGAACATATGGACCCTAAAGGAAAAAGCACAATTTGTGGCATGGTTCATAGAGAGAAAACCGGGCACACAGGTTCAACGGAAATTCAAGACCAAATTTAAAAAGGACCCGCCATCCAAACCCAACATCCGTGAATGGTGCACTAGCTTCATGTACACAAGCTTTGTGTTACATAAGAAAGGAGCAGGACGATCTAGAACAAGGGATGAAAATGTTGAGCAGGTACGTGGAGCATTTCTGCTCAGTCCAATAAAGTATGTTCGTTTGGCTGAGAGACAACTGAAAATATCCAGGTCCACAGTCCACATGATGCTTCATAAATGGTTGCGTGTCTATATCTATAAGGTACAGTTGTTACAGGTATTGTTATCAACAGACAAACTAAAACGTGCGGAGTTTGCTATAGAGATGTTACACCGTATACATGAAGATTCTTGAAACAGGAGTGCTTCAGTGATGAGTCAACATTTCATGTGTCTGGCCAATTAAACTATCATAACGAGCTTCAAAACCCCAAGTGAAACACTTAAGATTGAAAAAGGCAGTTCAAAGGTAAATGTCCGGAGTAGTCTGATGCACAACCGAATCATTGGGCCTTATTTATTCGCTAAAAATACAGTTAATGGTGGCATCTACCAAGACATGCTTTAACTTTTTGCTCTTCCTCAGTTAGAGGGTTTGCAACTCAATGTTTGGTTCCAGCATGATGGTGCTCCTCCACATTGGTTAAGATCAATCCGTGATCACCCAGACGAAACTTTTCCCGACCGATGTATTGGATGGGGTGGCCCAATTCCATTGCCATCAAGGTCTCGGGACATCACACCCCTCGACATCTTTTTGTGGGGTCATTTGAAGGATGCTGTTTACCGGACAAAGGCTTCTGACATTAATGACTTAAAAGCCGCATTACAAATGCTTTTATCACTGTCACAGACGAGATGTTACACCGTACCTGGCAGGAAACTGAATATAGACTAGTTGTGCTTAGGGCCACAAATGGTACATATATTAACCCTCCAAGCGTTTTACTTTTTTGTGTAAAGCTATTCCGAAAGCGATCTACTTAAGCACATCTAAAGGTCGCTAAAAGTTTTCGCTTTCCATTCACAAACTCTTCGAAAATGCAAGAAGCTACTGTTCCTTCCCCCTCTTGAGTCGCGGGTGGTCTACAACCCTCACTAGGGTTGGGCATTTTACGACTCGATCCGACTCTTTGATAAGCGATTTCGTTGCCTTGGGGGAATCTTGTATGGCAGGCTGTAAGCAGGCAGAAATGGAGTTCATATTATTTACATCAGATCTTGGAAGGTGTTTGCCCGATCTATTGAGTTTCAATCGAAGTGTTTCAACAAATGAAGAATAAAAAATATAGCTTGAAAAAAATTGGTGGGTTAATAGTTGAAAATATTTGTTTGCAACAAACAATAGAAAAATTCTTTTTTTCTGTCATTTTTAAAACCTTTTTTTTTTTTTTATTATTATTATTTTAATGTTACGATTTTAACCGGGAAAACGCAACCTATATTCATTGTTGAATAAGAGACTAAGAAAATATAACATTGTTTGCATGTTTTGAAAAAAGAGTAATGATTAGTATTTGCTATCAAGCATTATTTGTTTAATCAAAGCACCAGAATTTTATTAAAATTTTAATTTTGATAGAAGATTCAATCCTCAAAAGCAGTTTGCTTGTAAAAATAAATATAAATAAATAATTTAAGGGAAAAAAAATCTTAAATTTCGTAAAGGTCACGTGTTTCTAATACATTAATCGAGAAGCATTGGGTCACATATAAGTCTGCGTTTTTTGGCTCAGATAAAGAATCACACACTTATTCATTGTTTTCAAGGTATGAAGTAAAATTGGCGGCACTGTTTTAAAATTAAAATTTTGTGCAGAATTTATTTTGAAAGATATTATTAAATGCTTTGGTAACTTGCATAATATATTTAGTGGACGGTAACGCTGATTCCGATAAAAATGTAAAAATTAGTTTGGTCAAACATTTATCAAATCTGCAAAAAACATTTCTTGAATCCTGTTCAAAATGAAAAAATACCTTGAATCCAAAATCCTTCCCAAGACTGTGAATCCACTGAACTCTCAATAAAAGAAGTTGGTGTGGTGTGGAAATTAGGAGAGAGGGGTGCCAGCTCAGGTATCGTCCTCGTCACTTGACCGAAGTTCAAAATTACGAGGTCCGTCACCAATAGCCCTCGTGTTGCTTCTAGTGCGACGTTAATAAAAAAAACTAAAACTCAATAAAAAAAGAAAACCTTCGAACTCCCAACAAAAGAAATAATTGAGTGTATATCAATTTGATTGATATATCAAATTGATATACACTCAATTGAAATTAAAATTTAGTTAAGTCGATATTATGTATATTATGTTTGACATTAGAAAAGAATATCATGAAAGTGCCAAAAGAATTGTGAAACATCTAATAACATATGTTTCTACCTATATATGCGAAAAATCATTCTCATTGTACGCTGCGACAAAAACACAATTCTGAAACAGATTGGATGCTGAAGAAGGCATTAAGTTGCAGATTTCAGAAATTATTCCAGACGTAAAAATACTTTGCAATAAAAAACAATCATGGCCAAGTAATTAAAAAATTTCTTTTCATTAATTTGTTATATTCAAAAAAAATTGTTGCTTTTGCTTGTTATTCATAGGTTATATTTTAGAAACTCCCCCTCCCCCAATAAAAAAGAACATTAGCCAGCTTACCATTCACTAATCTTACTAAGACGTTTCTAATATGATAAAATGGAAATGCAATGATAATTTTGTACATTTGATTAGGATAAAGAGCTTTGATATCCCATTTTTTCTGCTGTTTAATCAAGGGGTTCCTTGAAGGTGTTGGTAAGCACAAAGGGTTCCTTCCTCAAAATGCAAAAGGTTGAATACCTCTGCTCTAAGCGAAATATCCCATCTACATCCATATTTGTGCCACGGCAATATACTTCCCATTCAATAAATAATTTTAAATTTTAATTGGATATATATTCTTCAAAATGTCAAAATATTCCTAACCATCCTCGAATCACATTTTAATTTTCACCTTTCCGTTTCTTTAGTGTTTTCAAACTTTAAATACATCTTCGTATTATATCTTATAACAGAAAATTGCCATCGATAACTTCATCTTACATATCAGTTATTACAAAATTGGCAACGAGAGAAAATTTAACCCTTTTAATTTTGTCTTTCAAAACAGTACACTTAAAACACTTTAGTTCAGTGAAGTTGACAGACATTTCCTCAAAGAATTCATAACAAATTTTGTAAGCAATTTTAAATTTTAGAAATGTATCCTTAATCCCAGGATTATAACTATACAGAATTGTTAGTTTATTCTTTAGTATTAATGATACGAATGAATCCTCATATCTCGTACTATATTGCAATAAAATAAATTGTAGCTCAAATGTTATCATATTTCATTTCTTGGGTAGTTTTATAGAAAAATAATGTCTGGCTGTAGAGAAAGCAGAGTGTATGTTTTGATTTATAGAAAGGGTGATGGGTTTTTTTTTCCAAATTTAAATAACATGACCGAAGCGGATCATATAATTTCAAAATGCACTCTATTTGTGCTGTGTGTGTGCTGGTTTCAAAGTAAAACACCCTATTTTTGAATAGCCGAGGAGCTTTTTATATTCAATATCAACCTCAACTCAAAATTGCTTACGATTTGCTTCTCAAACCGTAAAGGGACTAAAATATATGTCTTAGTACAGTCCAAAATATTCACAATATGTAAAAATAATTTTCCTCTACTAATCATAGTCCATCTTACAAATTGTACCTAAAAACAGCTATATGTGTTTATTAGATCAAAAATTCAATTATAACAAATCAGGTCTAATTTTTGGTAGTTTAAATTTCAATATAATATGCATATCTTAAAACAAATACGTTAGCAAAAAAATCAATTTATTCAAAATTTGTATTTCATGAATAAAATAAATCAGAGTTCACTTGTTCTCAAATAAATATAATTGTAATCTAAGTGTTTATGCAATTTACAAAAAAATGCAAAGAATCGTATATAAGCAATAATTTTAATTGTTACAAATGTTAAAAATATCAGATACATAAGAAAATAATATTAATATTTTATTAAATGCTTAAACAAAAGCGTCTTTAAAGTACCTTAATACTTATCTTTGGAACAGTTTGTTTATTTAAAAAAGAAATATTTGTGAAACACAATACTTTTTAGTTACAATGTTTTATACAAAATTGTGTATATATATATATATATATATATATATATATCTGTGTTGTGATGCGGGAAAATTGCAGTTATCTCTTAAACTTACTGAGTTATTCCAAAACTTATGAACACAACATAATTTTACAAATATATCACTTTTTGAAATATAAAAAATAGCTCCAAAATAATAAGTTATATACTTAAAAGATGTGTTTGAAATTCGCAACATTCCTAGAAATTTACTGAACATTGTGGTAAAATTTCATTTCAATACATGAAATACTTTTTAAGAAATGAGATTTTTCGTAATAAAAAAATTTAAATCACAATTTTTCAGAAAATGCAAATAAAGATTTCAATGTTTCTTAAAGAGAATTATATACTTAGAATAATTAATTAACTAACTTACCCTAGAAGCAATTGTAAACCATTGTAAATCACTTTTCGTGAAAATAAAATAAAATACGTAATTAAAAATTTTCAAAAGATATATAAAACACATATCTTATGTACAGTAGCACATATTTAAAGTTATCAACTAAAATGAACGATGAAATGAAGAATCAATTAAAAAATTTATAGAAATATTGGGTTTAAAAACTTAATACACAAATAAAAAATCTCCATAAAACATATGATTTGGTATTTGATGATAATCTATAACTGTGCTAATTGCTTTTTTTCTTTTCTTTTTTCATTTCATACAAAATTATCAGTTTAAAATATTTAGTTAACTTGGACATTGAAGCCGTTTCTAGACTTTTTTTTTGTATTAGTATCCATATACTTTGTTATTAAACTTTGTCCAACACTCACAATAGAAAATGCACTATTGCAGATTATACAATTAACCAAAGAAAGGTCATTTTAATTGCTGTCTTAATAAGTGGAAACTCATTTTTAAACATTCATTAAAATATTTTTTTACTTCTCTTTGAAAAACCTATATTGCTCTAGGGAAAAAAATAAACACGCACTAGTAATATTTAGCTTAAAATTGTGCCAAATCACTCTCGTTTCAACCCAAAATGATGGATTCCGGGATCCCCGAAATGATGCAATTCTGTTCGGTGAACAGAAAACATATGGTGGGAATACAATTCCCTACTAAATAAGCGAGTCCAAACTTTTTTTATGATAAAAACTGCATTTAGATAGAATTAGTATTTATTAACATAGCATTAGAAGCAACACGAAGGTCATTGGCGACGGACTTCGTAGTTTTGAACCTCGGTCAAGTGACGAGGACGACACCTCAGCTGGCACTCCCTCTTCTAATTCCCACCCTACCCCAACGGAAGGACTTTGGGCCCCAATAGATTTAACGTGCATCAGCCCCGGCTACACAACGGGTCTTTTGCGGCCCAGGATCGAACTCGCGGCCACACGTTTAGATGGGAATGGGTTGGAACTTTTAAGAACTTGCATAAAATTGCCAATATAGTTCATAAATTTTTTAGGAGTACAAAAGGATGCAAAGGAATATTTTGGTAGTACAGATTTTAAAAGGAATATGGTTTGCGAAAATGGAGTTCAAAATTCACAAAAAGAGTACGGTTGGTTACCTTAGGTATTGTTATCTCGCAACAATGAATTGGAAGTCCATTCTAAAATCCTTTGTTATTAAAATGGGTTATTTTTACATTTCCCGCTGAAAACTGTAATTAAGAGAGTGGTATTTCCCAAAACTGCAGTGCCCTAAGCTTTTGCACAAGTAGTTCCTACCTAAGGCTGACTCTACCTAATCAAGTGAATATGACGTATTCTGTTCAAGATTATGTCCCTGCAGATTGCATTTTCCATCTATTTTAGACGCAAGTTTTATATCTTCTACACCAATATGATAACAGTGTACAATTTAATTTAAAATTATAAAATTGTTAACATTTGCGATAATGTCACTTATATCTATTTTTAATAATCTGTGAATACATCAAATATTACTTTATTATGTTGACGCTTTATTTAATATTACGTATAATATAACGAACAAATTTCGAACTGAATTTTAAAATGATTATTTCAGAAACTATTGTAGATATGCTCATAATTTTTGTATACCGAAGTTTTAGCATCTCAGCTCTGCTTCCAAGTAAAATTTTTATTTTATATTCATCAAATTTTTCAGCCTACTTTTTCCTAATAACGTGTGATTCTTAACTGATTTGTAAAAAATTTACGGAATATATGAAAATATGCTGGCGATGAAATATATTAAATTTTGAATTTTATATTTTAAATTTTCATAGAATTGTAAGTTTTTGTGATTAATATTTTTTAACTTTGTATGTAACGTACATAAATATTTTTATCGTTATTTGAAAAGCAGATTTTCAGGGTAGCATTTGTAAAATTCCTAGTTGTATATTGTAAAGATTACAAAAAATGTCCGGATTTTAATTACATGTACTTCAGTTATCCTTTAACAGAAGATTAATTATAAGAGATTTTACAAATGTGAATACTTTTTAATTTGAATCTTCAAATAATTAGTAACCAAAAGTATCTGTGCAAATGTACAGTTGACACTAATGCGTATGAACAAATATAAATGTGTGCCGACGCTTTTAATTACTAATTATTCGAAAAATCAAGTTTGACAAATATTAATTTGAGGGGGAAACCTCATTCTTCTTCTCTTTGAGGAAAGATGTAGTTCATTTATTTAAAATTTGGATGTATTTCGAAACATGACATTACAAAATATCGTGTGTAAGCTGTCCTGAATATCTGGTTTTGAAATTGTGAAAAAAAAACCAGAATTTAAAAAAAAAGTTTGTATTTTTCGGTATTATTTTTATTAATGTATTAGAATTTTTGAAAAGTAATGAAATATAGAAGCTTAAAAATTATTCATTTGTAATAATTGAAAATCTTACAGCGTTTCTGATTTTTACACGTTCGTTTTTTTTTTTTTTTCTTTTTTTTTTAGTTTTTGACACTTTATTATGAAATAATTATTATTTTAAGAACTGAAAGTAGTGATTAAAGAACATATATGAAACAATAGAATGTTTTTATTGTTTTCATACATTATCTGCATTTAAACATAAATATTTTATAGATATATATTTAGCGATGTTTTTCGAGATTTATTGATATAATATAAAAACTTAACTCTATCTGATAATTTTAAAGTGAGGGGAAAAAAGGT